>WWET01000601.1:566466-580767 GCA_011038615.1 Limnodynastes dumerilii
TTTTAGGTCTGGATCAGGCCCTATGTGTCCAGCCAGCCGTATTGCCCCTCCTCTTTATTATAAAGCTGTGAGTATTTTCTTTCTCAGCAGTTTAGGATTAAAGGACCGTATTCACACCTAAGCTTCTTAAGTGCTGAGGCATTGTCCATGCTGAGTTTCCTTCTTAAGAAGGAAACGCCGCACGGTTAGTTAAGGTAGCCCAATGGCACTCTTAATTACCATAAGGTAACTAAAAATGGGGCTGCACCCGTGAATTAGGTGCGGATCTGTGACCTTAGGTGTGAATACGGCACTATGGACCTGATCCAGACCTACGATGTTACACTGAGCGGTCTAACTTCTGCCCGGTACATGCACAGGTCGGCTTATCAGCCGATCTTATGCTTACACCCGCTGTAGTTAGTACAATGGGTGTAGGTCTGGATCAGGCGCTATGTGAGTAAAATTCATCTCTTAAAGGAATAATATGAGAATTTATAGCTTTCTCTGTCCCTATATTTTCACTCTGTACCTCACAGCTTATATTATATGGACCTAGTTGTTTAGATGGAGTGATTGGGCCGTATTCAGACTTCCGTTGTCAAACGCGATCGCAAATATACGCATGCACGGAGCAAGGACCACCCACCAAAACCCCAGTCACCCTCCCTGCTAATCCGTGCTCACGTAGACTTACACCACCATAGACCACCTCTAACTTTCCGTGTGCGGTCCCGTGCGTATGAGTTCTCCGTACGTGCGTGTTTTGATAATCACGCCCACTTTCCTTCATTTAATTGCCTCTCCCCGCCCATTTTCACTTAAATTCTCCCGTGCGTATATTTGCGTTGCATATGTGGACGTATGTACCCACGTGCGTATCATATGTCCGTCCATAAGGCACTTCTGCACTTATAGTCTACGTCAACTACGTACAAAAAGTTACTACGTATGTGCAGTTGAAACGTGCCTTAAAATACGCACGGGAGTCGCCATGAAAACGGTCTGAATACGGCCCATTATTTTGGAGGTCACATGGGGGACTTGTGTTCTGGCATATAAGAGTCTATGCAGCATGGATTCAGAAAATGAATTAGTGCAGAAATGGCTGTAGAAAGCCAAACTGCATATTCTGGGCCTTATGCCATGTCCAGGCAGCTGCTATGGAGAACATACGTGCCCTTACCGTACACAGGAGAAGAAGCACAAACATGGGTGGCGCATTTCTCCAGTTGTCCATAAAGAAACCATTCTCAGTATTAATGGAAAAAGACATTTTCTTTGATATAACCTTCCAGTAAATATTATCTGTAACCATAGCTGAATTAATGGCTTCAGTTTCTTGGGGTATTAGCTATATCTTGACATATCAGGGTGGACCTCCTTTGCTGTTGATTCACATGGCGGATAGTGTTCAGACTAAATAACGTCAGTGAACTTATGCATGAACTGCAAAATATGCAATGCGCGTGGGGGAAGAATTTATATTGTGCAGTAAGGGCTGAGTTAGGTACTTCCACACATCCAAGCACTACGTCCGCACAGCGATACACAAGGAAAAGTTATGGTACAGTTATGGTTGCCAAAGGCAGCTAAGTTCCATAAGTGAGAGGGTAGAGTCACAGGAGTGCACTAGTCACCTACAAGTGTTTGTATCTAATTTTATATTGTTTAACAAAGGCTGTGCAGACTCCCACTACCATTGCTTTAATACATGTTCTTATTTTTATTTATTTGGTTCATTTCCTGTTTAGTAGAAGATCCCGGTTACCACATTACTCTTGGTTGTTTATCATATAAGGGTTTGGGAATTCCCCTTTTTTCTGTGTACCAGTGGCAACTAATATAGATAGTTGGTAGCGCAATCCCTCAAACTTTTTTTCGATTTTCTATAGACCGAGGGCTGGCTCCAGACCTAGTTAAGTGCTTGAACTTAGTTACTCCTGGGCTAAACCATGATGATTGCAGGGGAGTCAAATTTCTTCTGTTGCAAACAGTATTAGAGTTGAGAGGTGATGTTTCCTATCCTAAGTCTAAATAACAGTGTGATAGTAAAGCTGGTCAGTATCTGTGTGCAGTAAGAAATTCAAAGATATATCCCTGCATGCAAAGAATACAATTAACTTGACTCCCCCTGAAATCAACATGATTTAGCCCATAAGTAACTAAGTTAAAGCACTTAACTAAGTCTGGATCCAGCCCCAAGTTTGCAATCGATGATATTTGTTTGTCTAATTTTACAATGTGCATCTGCTGAAAGGATTGTGTCACTGTACACACTATTTTAATATTCTCCAGACCGCCTGTCACTCACACATACAGATGGTGCTACATGACATCAGAAATGGGTTAAAAGAAAGGATAAAGCAGTTACAGGATTGTAACACTTGTAAATTGGTCGGGTGATAGGTGATTGTATCACCTGATTTTTTAGCCGATTTATAAATAATTTTAATCAACCAGACAGTCAGGATTGAAGGTTAGTACACACTTATCCAATGGCAGGTCAATAGGACAGTTGGGGGTTTTGAAAACCCTATACAAATGAATCAAAGTTATCTACGTACAAATATCTGTAATCATCAGTGAATGAGAAAAGACCTGTTTAGTGAATATTAAAACAGAGAAGTTCGTATTCTTAGATAATTTTATTATGAGGGTTCTGTTTTGTCACATAGTTTGCATAAATGTCATTGTTCTGTAGCTTTGTCGTAATTAACTTCTTTTCATATTTGTTTTAAAGGCTAAATCTTATAAAGTTATAAAGTTGTACTCATGAAATACAGTGATCAAGAACCATTCATTAGTTATCTCTCTAAATAAGTCAAGGCACTTCGGAGAAACAAAAATCTAACACTGTAAGATAAACAATGCAATTATCTTCAATTAATTTCTTATATTTTTGTCAAGTTTTCAGAGTATAGTCAGTGAATATAGAGCATTTTTTTTATTATTATTATTATTATGATTTGATATTCTCTTTATAGTCAGTGCGCACAAAGTTCTTTGTGAGAAGTTTGTTTTTGAAGGCTGGTTTGCAATGAGTCGCAGAGCACAGCCATCCACTCACCCAAGCAGAACTGAATTGAAGCTTAATACCACAGATGTGCCAACGGATCACAGACTGCCATTTACTAACTGTCCACTGAAGACTTATTTGCTTATATCAATGCCAAGTGCATGTTGATCATTGAGCATTCCATGGAACAATGGGGAAATGCAAAGCCAAATCCACTTAATCTATTGTCATTTAAATGCTCCTAAGAGACACAAAGTCAAATCTGTGTACTAAAAAACTGACTTTACACTAGAATTTTATTCACCCGGCTACTTGGAGCTATTGTGTTTGTTATTTTAAAACGGCAAATTCTTAAATAAACAGTAAACGTTTTACAATCAACTGCTGCTTATTTATGTTTCTATTTATGACAGATTTGATTGTTAGACAGTTGCCAAGTGAGTTTTTCAATTTGGAATAGACTGCAATTGTGTCTCTGCATTTAAATGCTTTTAATATGGGCTGGCGCCATTTGCCCCTTTCCAATTAAATAATGCATTATGATGGCAGTAGAAGCCAAGTGCACTGTTCTGTTGATTAGCTTAACAATTCACCAAGCTAATGTTTTATTAAACACACAGCTTTTATGGAGTCTGCCGTTTTGTGGGTTACACCTAGTAGCCATATGTTCTTTTCTGATATTTTGCTCTTAAATAAATATAAAAGGTTTCTATAGAAATAGTGATTACAATTACAATATTTGAAAGAAAGTTTAATGCACCTATAGAATATTGATATACTGATGATTTCCAAGCTCCAACAAAAAATACAAACAGTCAATGGTCAGTGTACAAAATAGCCAACCAGTAAAGGTTTCTGAATAATATCCATGGTTGTTTTTCTGTATGTATGTTTTAAGTTAGCCAATCTGGGCAGGTTTTCATTAAATTAAAGACAATACATAGAGTATGACAATGGGATAGTAAAAAAAAAAATAACATAGTCTCCGTTAAAACTCTACCAAACACAATATAAGAACAATTGAGACCCCTGCAGGTAAATCTTTGATAGTACCTGCAGCAACCTTTGAAGAATGGTTATTTGTCTATAGTAACACATAAGAAAATTAAAGCTGGCCATACACTAGAACGATTATCGTTCCGATTTTGCAATCATTGTGTTATCGTTCAAATTATCGTTCAAGTGTATGGTAACGATTTTATGGGCGATCATCCAATAATTGTCTAAAAAGCTGTTTTGAACGATTATTGGATCGTTTGACATGTTTGATTTAAATCATGCCAAAGCGAAAGATAAAATGGAAAATCGCACAGTGTATGAGCATTTAACGATAATCGTGACATTCTCGCCTAAAACTACATTATAACTACATATAACAAAAATTATTTATCAGCATGTGTATGGTCAAAACTGATATTTGGGGGATGATAAAAGGAGATGGAAAATCAGAGTTTTTTATTAATATCGGACGATTTTAGGTGGAAAATCGTCTAGTGTATGGTGCAAATATCATTTTGGAGTCTAGAGGACTTTACACGAAAAATCGTTAGGATTATCGGGGAATTCATGCTATTTTAGATAATCGTTCTAGTGTATGGCCAGCTTAAGTCTGGTGCTCAAGATTAAATACAGTATAGCAATATTGAGACAATCTCAGCTGCTCCAGTCAAGCCATCTCCAGAGGGTGAGACCCTTTACGCTGTGTATTTTTTGCACTCAGGCTACCATGATCTTACCTATCTTGAGGTCTGTTGTCCTTATGTAGTCTACCGGTGCTATGTTAAAGAAAAAACATTCTATTATTCAAAAATTTGTAACAAAATATACAAACACATATGTAGTTGTTAAATAGGCTTTATTGAACTAGATCCTCAAAATGCTTTCTTTACACCTTCCAAAGTGTTATCTCTGTGGTCAAGGAGATAATTGTTTTCTTGTAAGCCACAGGAAAATGTTCAGTGTGTTCAAAGTTTGTAACTACTGATTGAAGCCTATTGATCTCTAAATTTGTGGGATCAGTGATTGAGTTGGTTTTTTGAAAGTGTGGTTATAGACCTTTAGAAGTGGTGGCATGGAACCATAGAAAATAACATAAGTAAATGGAGACGTATCAAATAAATCCGTGGGAGAAACAGTGATATGGCATACCCCCTTATATAACCCCATGTGTCAATCTCTGGGTGAGATTAATCATTTCAAAATTCTGAGATTCGTCTTTGGCAAATTAATTTGATGCAATGGCCATTTATTTAAAAAACGTGGTTGAACAACAACAACAATAATAATAATAATAATACATAAATAAAGCCTTTTACCAATACATACATATACATACTTATATACATACAATTAAGTCCTGATAAGCCACATGTATCAGAGTTTTAGAATATACTCATTTTCATAAGTATATTCTAAATACTCATGAAAATTTTTTCTTGGTTATGAGAATCATAGGAAAATATTTCTGTGGATTCCATTCTACAGCATGCAGAAAAATACAACAATTTCCTGCACTGTATATGAGCTGTCTAATGTGTATAGAAAAACCCATGCAATTATTATCATTAACACTTATTTTTATAGCACCAAAAGATGTCCACATTGTTTTACAGAGAATATTAGACATTCACTTCAGTCCCTGCCTCTATTGGAGCTACATACTAAGGTCCCTATACACATAATTTAGTTTGCAGCCAATTAACCTACCAGCATGTGTTCGGAGTATGGGAGGAAACTCATGCAGACACAGGGAGAACATACAAACTCCACACAGATAAGGCCTAGTCTGGGAATTGAACTCATGACCTCAGTGCTGTGAGACATAATTGCTACTCACCGAGCCCCCATACTGCCCACAGTCAATTCACTGAATTGCTTGGCTGGTATGCATGTTAAACTTTTGCAAGCTGTAAATCCTTCATGTACACATTAGTCAATGCTGAGAAACAAAGAAGAATATGTCTATGCATCAGAGAAAATAAATGGTGTGTTTACAACAACCTTGTGTCACTAGTAATGGATGTAATAATGAAGTTTAGTAACCTGTCACAAAACTGTCACCCAGTGAATGAAAAAAACTATTAGAAATAAAATAAAAACGTAAAAAAACAAAAAAAGCTGATTGTAAGCGATGAAGATGTTTGGAAAAAGAAGCTAACATTGTTTTGCAGGTAAAATAAACTCAACACGTTGCTTTGTTTTACTACCAATAAAGCAGATGAGAAAAATTAGGAAAAAATAAAGCAATTTGTGGTGCAGGTTTTGTGAGGATAACTATGTTTGTAGGATATATAGATTTTAGCTGTGTTGAAATTTGTTTATTAATACAAAAAATAATTTATTCTAGGTTATGTTGACACGATTTTCCTTTCAAAGACCCAGAGGTCTAGCCGGTATTACATATGATCTGTAACTGAAGACATTACAGGGAGGGCAGGTGCTTTTCATGATGTGCGTGAATCACTGACTACTGTGAGTGGCCATGCAAGATCTCACTTGGATGATAAATTGATGTGTCTGGCAGAAAGCAGCTTGTTAAACAGGAGTGTGGTGCATCAAGATGGAAACCACACACTGTGCAATATAGATCACAGGTGGTAGCTGTTAATAAGGCATTTGCTGGGGATATCAAAGGCTGTAACCTTTAGAGACCGCTCTTACCTCATTAGAGTCAGAACTTTTCTTTGCTAAATAGATTTTCTGAATAGGTGGAGATTTCAAAGAGGATAAATAGTAACATTTTCAACTCTGGTCTTAGAAACGGTCCAATTTACACAGGGGATATTTGCTATTTAAAGACACACTCTAGATGAGTATCTGGAAATAATGATCTGTCTACAACTTACCTGTTAGAGCAATAAGGTGTGTGCAGGGTGGGGTTGCACATGTGACAGGTGTTTTACACAGAAACAGTTCAACAAGGACAGAGACCTGAAATAGGGATTGTCCTGCTAAAGGGTGAAGGCATTGTGTACACACAAATAAGATCTCCATGTACCCTTTCCATAATTCACTACTAAAAACTGGAGTAACTGAAACTTTGTGGAGAAAGCTACACAAAGTTATCAAACAGCTTATATTAAATTTGAGTTTATAAACACTCCATGTCAAGATGCTGGCAATCTGTAACAAAAGGACCATCAAACTTTGCATCAGCACCATTAAAAGACATCTGCACCTCCCAGAGCAGCTGGAGGAGACCCACACATACATGAGCAGTATATAGAAATGACACATGTAATAACCATTATCAGAGTTGGGTGTGGGACCCCGCTAAGAACCGCACTATTTCGATAAGGCATAGCAATCGATCCCCGGAGCACCAAACTGAAAACTACCACAACCCTTCCCCTAATTCTAACCCTAACCCTCCCCTTCGATTACCCTAACCATAACCCTCCCTTCTCCCTAGTCTGAGCCTAATACTCCCTTCTCTATAGCCTATCCCTAAGACCCCCCTCCCCGCAGCCTGACCCTAACCCTCTACTTCTGTGGCCCTAACCCTAACCCTCCCTTTCTAAGAGCCTAACACTAACCCCCCCCAACACTAAAAGTCCCCGGAGAGGTTACTCACCTCTCCGGAGCTGTAACCGGCAGGTCCTGTGGGTCCGCAGAAATGAATGGGCGAGTATCCCGATCGGCACTCTCACCCATTCATAAAAAAGAAAAATTTGAAAAGTCCTCCTATTCAAAATAGAGACAGCTGAAAAGCAACTTTTGTCTGTATCTATTTCTGAAAGCACATTATCGTTGCGGGGACTGCAACTAATCAGGGATAAACCCATGAGGCAACACTGCTCTACATTGTGCACCGCTGCCAACATAATATACTTTATAACTATATAAACAATATCAACACTTAGTTACTCACCTCTCCAGAGCTGTAACCGGCGGGTCCTGTGGGTCCGCAGAAATGAATGGGCGACTATCCCGATCGGCACTCTCACCCATTCATAAAAAAGAAAAATTTGAAAAGTCCCCCTATTCGAAATAGAGACAGCTGAAAAGCAACTTTTGTCTGTATCTATTTCTGAAAGCACATTATCGTTGTGGGGACTGCAACTAATCAGGGATAAACCCATGAGGCAACACTGCTCTACATTGTGCACCGCTGCCAACATAATATACTTTATAACTATATAAACAATATCAACACTTAGTTGAAATAATGCGGCTAATATGGCACTCTAAATGATATATATTCCAACTGCAAACAAAGGAATGAAACAATCCCTTAAAATAAACAATATAAAGCAACAAGAATTGCTTAGAATATAATCAACAGTGTTTAATGAACATCATAAAAATACTTATATAGTTAAAACAATAACAAAGCTCAAACAATATTCTAAAATTCCCACTCAGCTTCCTACAGTTCTTTATCAAGCAATTGTAGTTGGAGGTGATCAGATTAATCTGATTAATTAATCTGGAGATTAATCTGATCACCTCCAATTAACAACTACAGTTGCTTGATAAACAACTGTAGGAAGCTGAGTGGGGATTTTATAATATTGTTTGAGCTTTGTTTTACTATATGAGTATTTTTATGATGCTCATTAAACACTGTTGATTATATTCTAAGCGCTTCTCGTTGCTCTATATTTTACAAATACTTTCATCGTCATGTATCATCATAATATCATGCAGTAACACATCAAATAATCAAATCACTATCTGACTGCATGTTTTCCCAAACTGCTCCGTCAATTTTTTTTCATCAGAATGATCATTAAGAAGAATCTTGCATTTGCTGCCCAAAGAATCCATATGTTTCATTGGTCTATGCAAAAATTCATGTCGGGTTCATTAGAACATTCTTATCACAGCCCATCAAGTACAGATTATAGTAAGTCAATATTAATCACTAAAATGCAGGCCATAATAGAAACTGGAGATTATTTTAGCATTGTATAATAAAAGAATTTTTCAAGTGTAGGAAATCTTCAGTGCTCCCAAATCACATAACTCCATTCCTTTGTGAATAACCTGGTATGAAACTCTCTCTTTCTCATTACCTGTCTGGTTTTTCTGTAGTGAAAGGGCACAATTGTCTTGTCCTAAGTGATTCAGCCAAAGCTGTTCCGAGCTTATTTCCTTCTTTCTCAGTTCTCTATCTGATCATCAGAAAGTCTCTATATGCTAATACTCCGTGGATTGGGTAAAGAACCTAAATCTAATCTTACAATGTATTGTTCTTATTATTTAGATTTCCACATTTTTTTTCCATCAGGGAAAGGGTTCAAATTCTGCTGTATTTAAAGTCATGGGTTTAGCGTATTTATCCACAACCATTTAAAACAATAAATAGTAATACTTTGTCCTAAATGACACATCTTGGGCTGTATTTAGAGATCCGTTTTTGCGGGGCGTCCCATGCGTATTTTTAGGATTGGAGTAACTGCGCATGCGTAGTAACTAAATTTACGCTATCCATGTTGATTTTACGCACGGAAGTCCATTAGGCACGACTTGTGAATCGCACTTGGGAACATACGTACGGAGGGGCGTGGTTGTAAACCTACCGAAGAAAGATACGTGAAAGTGGGTGGGGGAGGCATTTAAATGAGCATTTGAGGGCGCGTTTAGATAGATACGCACATAAAATCCAACTAAAAGATCAGAGTGCTCGAGGGACTCGTAAGTCTCCAGCAATCCGTTCGTGTGAGGGGAGAGTCATGGGGGTTGTCTTGCAACATCCGTGCGTATAATTGCGAACCTTTAACTGGCGAATCTCTGAATACGGCCCCTTATCTAAATTAATGGTTTGAATTACAAGAATTAGGAGACACTGAAGTGTCAGTTTGACTAATACGCCATTCACACTGCACCAAACACCCGGGATATTGCCGTGGCAAGCCCTGACAACCTGGGGCTAGGCTCAATGTGCTAGGGTGCCTTTACTGCCTTTACCCAGGTCTAATGACCCGGGACAATTGAAGGGTTATTCACGGGTCTGAACTGGGTAGCCACTAGTATGAACAGTGAGGGCCGGGGTTTTTTTTTTATCCTGGGTCCCACAGAAAGAAAGTGATTGGAGGATTAGGGACATGAGTCATCAAAAGCTTCTCTTTTGGTGACTCCAGGGCAGACCTGGAGCTGGGACAACGCAATAACCTGGGTTCAAAATCCCAGGATATTACAGGGGCGGCAATGTGAAAGTAGTATAATCTGGTCTAGACAAAGTCAAAGAATGCAGTACCAATTAAGAGTTTCCTTCATTGAAACAAAGGAATCCAGGCCAATCTGTGAAAAACAGCTGATAATTCCCCTCCAACATAATTTAAAGTCAGCAGTATGCATTCAGACAGGAAGTCCTCTCCTTACATCTGTCTGTCTACCAGCTGGCATACAAGTGATTAGTGGCTTCATCTGTTTCCACTGTTTCTTCAGCAAGTGTATTGCACTTGATGATCTGATGCTTGTGTCCACTACCATGGAAATTCAATCTAAGAAGCTATTAAAGAAGTGTTTGTATGCTTATGTATCTTCAGGGGCAGCTTGGAGTTCGATGTTGATTGATAAAACCGTTGGCATAACATTTTTATGTGCTACGTGCTTTATCATTTAGTATTCCTGGCATTGGGTGGTCTTAATGCACCTACAGTCGGGACAGTTCTAGTAGAAAAGAGATTTGAGATATGAGCTTGTTACAAAGCACGCACCCTAAAAAGTATTGCACAGTTCAGTGTAACTCATTCTTCTACTGATATTTGAATACCTAAATTTATTTTAAGAAACACCTGAATTAGAAGCTCAGATGTCCTCATTCTTTCGGCACTAGGCATTGTACATTTTACATTTCAAATTTGATGCTCTCTATTTATGTTTTTTTCTATTTTCTCCCTCTGCGGTACACAACTTTACATCTGTAAAGCCGGCCATACACTACCACTATTATCGATCCCAGCAGGAGTTGGCCTGATAAATGGGATGATTTCCCGTTATCGGTGCCAGTCCCCTATCTTGCTGGGATGGACAATCCTGGCAGAAGAGGGAGGCCCTTATTTAGTGGGGCTAGCTGATTGGTTCTGCACAAAATATTGGGCGCTCAGTCTGACATTTTTTAAAATGCAATATGATTATATAATCGCATGAGAGCGTTCCTGGTACGATTATTGCCCGTTTGCAAAATCCATCCTGACTACAGTAATTGGCCCAATCACCCAATAAATTAATGATCGGGACGCTAATTGCTGTAGCTGCTTGATAAGCTTTAGACTATTCTTGAGCATGAATGGAATAATTTTTTATTTAAGTCATCCATTTGCTTGCCGTCTTACTTGATTCGTTTTTCTTTATTGTGTCAGATTAAGCCATTTTGTGTATGCTTCATATTGTGGATTGAAATATCATTGTTGTTGTTGCTAATTAAATTATTTGCAGTTTGTTTTCATGTTTTCCAAATTTCATCTTTATTTTCTTACAGTCAGTTTAAAAAGAATAATCTAAGAAGCAGAAATGTGTTGCAGAAAAACATAATGAAAATGCTGATGTGTTTTAGCACTGGGGAAAGTTGCCAATATCGCTGAAGTTTTGCCCACAACTATATAAGCACAATCATCATCCTCTCCAGTTGCTTAGCAACAGCTTCCAAGACAGCAATACAGAAATGCAGTATTGGCAGATTTGGCCTTAACCCTTTTTGTTTTGCATTCCAATGGTGTCCAGGTCGAGCTGGTTTGCTTTAAATATAGTATGATGGTTGTCAGTTTATGGAGCTTTGCATTCACACTAACCAAAATGACATACATTCCATGCATTACATGTGCACTGTTTTGAGACATATTTCATAATTTTCTTGTTCAATTAACTGTCAAAAAGGTTTTATTTGTCAGGAAACTAATTAAATGCACATTGTCTATATTGACACAAGCTGCTGCCAGGACTGGAAATGACCACAGTATAAATACAAGCATATCCTCCAACAATCCATTAGGTACAAAATGCTCTACTCCTCAGTTTTCAACTGTCAGTTACTATTTTAACCTCTTTTGTTGAAGAGACAAATAGTTTTTTAAATATCAGTTAATTCATTTAAACCAGGTGAGTGACAGTTGGAAGCTCAGTAGCGGATTAAATTGTACCTAATGGAATGGGTCATGTTGGAGGGTCTGTACAAGGAACAAAATAGTTCTGGCCATAGACTAGAGCGATTATCGAGTGAAATCCTTGAAAATCCTCACAATTTTTCTGCTAGAGTGCCAAACAATATCGGCACCATACACCGCAATAATTTTAAACATTGATCATTCGAAAATTGGTGGAAAGCCCGATTTCACCACCACTGTTATCGTCCGTAAAAAATAGCAGTTTCCCATACACTTGCCGATAAATTTCATATATCGTTCGATTTAATTTTGTATTTACTTAAGGGGCTGTCCTGACGATGACACGATTATTGTGATATGCCCATACACTGTGCGATTTAAAATTTTATCGCCTGGTTTGACACTATTTAAATGAAACATTTCAAACAATTAAATCATCGGAAAAGAGGGGTTTTGGGGCGATTATCACATGCATGGGCAAAAAATCGTTACCATACACTAGAGTGATATTTCGGCCGATAACACAATTATTGAAAGATCGGGCGATAATCGCTCTAATGTATGGCCAGCTTTACACTATGGGCCTGATATAATGCAGCGCGAAGTCTGCGTTATTTTGGTTGCGAAGCTAATTGCGCTTAAAACTGGCTGTTGTTGTAGCCAAAATAATGCGCACCTCTATGGGGTACGTATAAAAATCTGCAATAACAATTCGCACAATTAGATTTGCAACTAAAATGAAACAGGCTTCGCATTGAATAGAATCTGGCCCTATGTGTCAGCACACACCATTAACCTGAGCCAGTTTTATTAAAATAGAAAATTAAAACAAAATAAACCTTATGCCAGTCTAGTGCTAACTAAACATTAAACTTTCCGGATTGTCCAATTCAGAAATATAGTTTAGCTCACTAGAGGCAAGGAGTAAGTTTCCTCTTTGAGAGAGTTTCAGCGGTCCCTTTACCCCAGGGATGCTGACTCTCCCTGAATATCCGTGGAACTCCCAAAATTTGGGCAGTTTTTCTGGTATCCCGGGAGAGCCAGCAAATCTCCCACAAGTCCCGACCCCCCTATTAAATTCTATTGTAATCCCTAGAGTTACTATGGAGGGGCGGGACTTGATGTTGTAGTGTAGAACACTAGCGATCACAATAATGATTAACAGGGGGTGGGGCTTAATGACACAATTTGCAGAATCGTGTCATTAAGCCCAGCCCCTTGCAGGCATCAATGGCTTCCCTCTGGGATCTCCGGGAGGGAAGCCTTCAAAGTCGGCAACCCTGCTTTACCCAGACAATAAGAGAGACTGGATCCAGACTAACAGCCTCTTAACACCTACACACAGGGGCACATACTAATAAGCCTAACTACAGGCCGAAGGCCCTTAAGACCCGGAAACGGCCTGATGGATGGCCTTCTGGCCTTGAATGGGGCATGTGGAATGCACAGCAATAGTTAACAGGCAACAATAACACACTGCAGAACAGCCACACGCTCTGTAGCTCACTCACACCTGCAGCTCCTCTGTAAATGATGCCGTCTTTATAAATTGCGCACAGATCCAAAGCCTCGGCTCTGTTGTGTGGCTGCAACTTTTTTTTAAATAATAAAAGCAAGAAGCCAGTAAGACAGTAGCCCAGAGCCAGTAGTGTTATCAATGGCCTGGGTCCCCTTAAAGGAGCCATTGTGAAACAGGAAAATAAATTGTTCGGTGGCTACAGCCCCATGGTGCCCTCTAAGTCCCAGGCAGGTGCCTAGGATATCTAGCTCAAAATCTGGCCCTTATTCCCTGACAATGGAATCCTACCTTATTATGACTCTTCAGCCGGGTAACTCTGAAATTACATCCCTAAATGGCGTGAGGCTACATGGGGGCAAAGTTCAGCTGACAGGGCAAACCTATCCTTCCAGGGTTTTATTTTTTTGGGGGGTTCTCACTATAGGTACCCAAAATAAATAAAGATTGTTGTTGATGATGATGATGATAATACTATATATGTGTGTGTCATATTCATATGATTAATTCAACTTCCTCAGCTGTTCAGTAATTTTAGTTTAGTTTAGTTTTAGTGTTCTTTGTACATGCATTGATGGGTGTGATAAGTGGTTTATACACTACTACCCAACTATGTTATGCTGTGCTTATGTTTAACCATTCTTTATTCATTGGTCAGATCATGCATAGGTTGAAATTTAAAGTCAGTTGATTGACTATTTGTCTGTTTTGAATGAATTGAAATATACCACAGTCCT
>WWET01000601.1:580795-598894 GCA_011038615.1 Limnodynastes dumerilii
TGAAGTATGGGCTTCTGTCCACTGCTCTCCTTTGCCGAAACTGCTTTTGCCCTTGGCGCTCCATGCTGACATCTCCTTAGTCAATGATTTTCATGAATCATTAGCAAATTGAACTATTAGCAGGACTGGCCATAATTATATGCAACTAGCTTAGTGCAACATTTCTGTTTGTAATAAAACATTTGTTATCATTGGAGCTGATTTTTCAGTTTACTAATAATAGTGCAGTAAGCCTGGAAATAACATCCCCCACATTTACTTATAGTTACTTAAATTTCAAGTCCTAAAAGTATAAACCACTGCGCATGCGTCAGGACTCAGGTCCGGATTCACAGTTACGTAGTTTTCTTTCTTTCTTTCTTTCTTTCTTTCTTTTTCTCTCTTTCTTTCTTTCTTCTCTTTCTTTCTTTCTTTTTTCTTTTATTATTATTATTATTATTATTATTATTATTATTAATTTTTTTTAAACAAAATTATAGTTAATATTTTTGAATTCTTTATTTTAAAATTAACATTCACATGCTGGGTCTGTATTCCAGCAGTCTCCCTATACATACCCCCTCTATCCTCCCCCTAATAAGAGCTATAAGGGGGAGGAAAAGGCCCGCATTTATTAGAGTGGACTGGCGATCGGGAGTTCTGATGCTAATGATCGCCATGTTTTCCATGCTGATCATAGCAGTGTAAATGGCAATGAATTTGTTTGCAGGAGGTAAACACTCACGGCACTTTATCTCATGAAAAGTCATCCCCGTTTTGTAAATGGAGCACTAAATCCGGTCAAGTGTACTGATTTTTTACCATATTCAGAGAACCGTTTTTGCGGGAAGCTCTGTGCGTTTTTTGGGGATCGGATGAACTGTGCATGCATAGTAACTAAATTTACGCAATCTACATTTATTTTACTTTACTTTTTTCCTTTAGACAAAGACTTGTGAATCGCACGTGGGAAAATACATATGGAGGGGCGTGGTTATAATCTGTCCGGAGACAGATACGTGAAAGTGGGTGGGGGGAGGCATTTAAATGACTGTCTGTGGGCACAGTTAGTTAGATACACACGTACGGATGTATTATACGGTAGGTCGAAGCACTTGTAAAAGGCAAGGACAACCCATCCGTGTGTCATGGGTGTTCTCTTGCAACGTCCGTGCGTATAATTGTGAACCTTTTGCTGACGGACCTCTGAATACGGTCCATTAAGTCTAGTTTGACCCGAGTTATGAGTAAATATACAGCTGGTAGCCTATACTTGATATTTGATTCTTATTTGAGAGATAGTAGTATGTTGTTGTTGAGGGAAAGATGTCATTTCTAATATCTGAAATAATTCCCAGTAGGGGTGAAATGTTCCTCATGGTACATACATCTTCCTAATAAGCCCTAAAGTGATGATATCAGCTGAGCCAACATAAATAATACATTTTAAATTGATACTATGGGGAATAGAATGGGAAAGGAAGTTAAGGCTGGGGAATTGGGTTCCAAAAGAATGTCTATCCCTCTACAATTTCAGTTCATGGTGGAGGCCTAAAGTGCTAATTATTCTGTGAGCTTTGAAAACGGTAGGATTCTGCATCTTAATTTTTCCTTTTAAAATATTTATATTCATATACTGTATGCTTAAATAACTTATAAATATGTAAGAAAAGTTGTCTGAGTGCCGAGCCAGTTTTCTTTGGAGAGAGCAATAAACTTGTGGGTGTTAAGGGGAGAGAAAATTGTTTATTAATGCCATCTTGAGGAATGAGATATAGAGGGTCATGTTTAATAAATAACTGTAAAATTGCTGTAATTGACTTACACTTTGCAATACAAAACTTCCCTGAAGTCTTTGTAAATCAGATTACTTCTTTTGGTGCTTTATTTCGAGAGTATTGCTTTATTTGTAACATAATTATATAGCTACAGAGAAGAAAGCTGGTCCTGCACATGCTCACTTATATGCTGATTACATTTTTACTAAACTTAAGTCTTCAATCCACTGTTTCAGTGTTGAAAGTAAACCCACCATGAACCATTGTCAGTGTCTCCTCTGGTTTCATTCAACAAAACAGCATTAATAGACATTAGTAGATAGTTCATCTCAAACTATTTGACTTTATTTATTTTTATTATGACAAAAGGTCTATTGTTTATAGTTATCTTTCTTTTACCTAGTGGAATGTCAATAGACTTACCTTAACAGAAGCATTACTGAGAGATACACATCTGCATGAATATGAGGGGATTATTCAATTGCTTGTATAGACATAGATTCAGTGCTTAGAATTCTATTATGATAGTGGTTCCTGTCGCTACGGTGACTAAAATTAATTTGGCAATTATACAACCACAATGTCGGTTGTTTCATTACTTTTCCTGGCTAATTCTCCAACCAGTTCCTCTGTAACTGCTCTCTCCTCTGCTCTGTAACTGTTCTCTCCTCTGTTCTGTACCTGCTCTCTCTTCTGCTATGTAACTGCTCTCTCCTCTGCTCTGTAACTGCTCTCTCCTCTGCTCTGTACCTGCTCTCTCTTCTGCTCTGTAACTGCTCTCTCCTCTGCTTTGTACCTGCTCTCTCTTCTGCTCTGTACCTGCTCTCCTCTGCTCTGTAACTGCTCTCTCCTCTGCTCTGTAACTGCTTTCTCCTCTGCTCTGTAACTGCTCTCTCCTTTGCTCTGTAGCTGCTCTCTCCTCTGCTCTGTAACTGGTCTCTCTTCTGCTCTGTACCTCCTCTCTCTTCTGCTCTGTAACTGCTCTCTCCTCTGCTCTGTAACTACTCTTTACTCTGCTCTGTAACTGCTCTCTCCTCTACTCTGAAAATGTTCTCTCCTTCACTCTGTAACTGCTCTCTCCTCTGCTCTGTACCTGCTCTTTCTTCTGCTCTGTAACTTCTCTCTCCTCTGCTCTGTAACTGCTCTCTCATCTGCTCTGTAACTGCTCTCTCTTTTGCTCTATAATAGCTCTCTCCTCTGCTCTGTACTTGCTCTCTCTTCTGCTTTGTAACTGCTCTCTCCTCTGCTCTGTATCTGCTCTCGCTTCTGCTCTGTAATTGCTCAACTCTGCTCTATAACTGCTCTCTCCTCTGCTCTATAACTGCTCTCTCCTCCGCTCTCTAACTGCTCTTTTCTCTGCTCTGCAACTGCTCTCTTCTCCGCTCTGTAACTGCTTTCTCCTCTGCCCTGTAACTGCTCTCTCCTCTCCTTTGCCCTGTAACTGCTCTTTTCTCTGCTCTGTAACTGCTTTCTCCTCTCCGCTGTAACTGCTCTTTCCTCCGCTCTGTAACTGCTCTTTTCTCTGCTCTGTAACCGCTTTCTCCTCTGCTCTGTAACTGCTCTTTCCTCCGCTCTGCTCTGTAACTGCTTTCTCCTCTGCTCTGTAACTGCTCTTTCCTCCGCTCTGCTCTGTAACTGCTTTCTCCTCTGATCTGTAACTGCTCTCTCCTCTGCTTTGTAACTGCTCTCTCCTCTGCTCTGTAACTGCTCTCTCCTCCGCTCTATAACTGCTCTCTCCTCCGCTCTGTAACTGCTCTTTTCTCTGCTCAGTAACTGCTCTCTCCTCTGCTCTATAACCATTCATTTCTCTGCTCTGTAACTGCTCTCTCCTCTGCTCTGTAACTGTACACAGTAAATCCTAGTGGAGGCTCATGACAGTTTAGCAGGCATTGCGAAGTAACAATTTTGACTGTGCTGGTAGAGCATGATGAGACTCGTAGTTTGACATTATTCGTAAAGCCAGATATTGGCCAGGCCTGGTTTTGTACTCCAAATTCCTTATGAACCATATGTCTCTAATTGGTACATAGGGGTAGATCCTGACCCCCGCATGCTTTATGTCCGTGCGAGGGTCTATATTTACGATTCCGTAGCTCCCCGCTTACGTGTCCAGATTCCTACCTTAACTTTTACAGCTAGGTTTGTGGCCATACGGCTACAGACGTAGTCATAACAGGGCTTCCCCCGACCCCTCATTTACATGGCTTTAGTTGCCTATTTGGCAGGGATATAGCCACTGTAACTGAAGGGTACTGCCCCTTCAGCGCAAGTACTAATGTACATACCGAAGTTACGTACGTTAGTACTTACGCACTGTGAACATCTGGCGCATGCATAGATGTTCCCAGACAGGGGACTTTCGTTAATGACTTGCGTAAGTTCGTTGACGGACGTAGATGAGGATCCAGCCCAAATTGACTAAACATCCACTGGTTTCATCCATCTATATTTTAGGAGGTCTGGCACTTTCCTGGAAATGTTATAAAATATATATAGTGCCAATGTTAAGCTTAAATGGCAGACTATAACGGTGTTTCCGAAACACTTTGTATTAGAGATTCTGATATATTGTGCTTCAGTTCAAGTGTTTTTTTTTTCACTTTTTTAGCCTGGTGTATATATATATATATATACAATTTTTTCAAACCAAAAGTCATCAGACAATAGAAAGTTTATAGAATTTGGGGTAGATCCTGAACTACGTGTGCCGTACGTATATTCGCGGAGCGTATTTTCGTACACGTAAGTTCGCTACACTCCCCTCGGCACACCCCTTGCACGGACGTATTTTGTCAAAATACGCTACCCAAACCCTACCTTAACTTTTCCAAACGTAACAGCATACGTCCGCTAACGGACGTACTGACTACGCGAACGTACGCAGCTTAGCACGCCCATACTGTACACTTTAAATACCACCCCCCGCCTACTTCACGTAAAACACACGTATTGTTGACAAACGTAAATTTGGCACGCCCACACGTAAGTATTTACGTGAGACATACGTGAATCACCCATACGTTTGAAAATACGCTACGTGAATGTGCGTATTTTCTGCGGTGCGCATGCGCAGTGCGTACAAATCTGCGAATTTACGTGTCCGCCACACGTAAATTCGCGGAAATGCGTAGTTCAGGATCTGCCCCTTTGTCTGTAACTCCAATGTCTGTTGTCCCTGTTTTACCTTTTGGGATTTCTAATAAAATAAGGCTAATAGTTAATGTGATCTGTCTTGCTGTCTTAATGAAAAAAGGTACATTACTAATGAAGGTTTTTTAATGGTAGCCACTCAGATTATCTTGGTCTTGCGTGAAATAAAATGATTCTTCACAAATTTTATACTTTGCATTTCACCTTTTGTATGTTACTAATATTTTTGTGAAAAATGCAATTATACTGTCTGTTGATTTTTCTGTAAAGCAGTTTCTAAGAACTAAAACCGGAGCAGAGAAAAATCCAATTTATTTTAAGCATTAATAATTACATTGTTTAAGAGTAGCACCTGAGGGGAGCTGCTTAATCCTTACCACAGATAAAAGTTTGATATTATATTGACAAATATTAGAATATGAAGGAGCACAGGGTTGTGTCACCTTGGGCTTCTGTCTTATCAGTTCATAAACAATGTAGAAATTAAAATTCCAAAGGATAGTATGATTGGAACCTATTAACGGAACCCTAAAACTTAAGGTGGCAGATTCAATTGACAGCAATTATTTATTAACAGGTTTTTTTTTTATATAGTGCTTAGCACTTTAGATTACTTAGCACTTTACAGTCCCTGCCCCATTGGAGCTACATTCTAAGTTCCCTAACACAGACATATACACACACAGACTAGGGTTAATTTATTCAGCAGCCTTTTAACCTGCCAGCATGTTTTTGGAGTGTGGGAGAAAACAGAGCACCCAGGGGATACCCACGCAGACACGGGGAGAACATACAAATTCCACACATGCCTAGTCTGTGAATCGAACTCATGACCTCAGTGCTGTGAAATGCTAGTGCTACTCACTGAGCCATCGCGCTCCCCTAGACATGAAGTGCGCCTAGTCCCGTCTATTACGGTAGCTGAATATCACAGATTTTTATCTCACACCCCATCAAAATCTGTGATGTTAATTCGTGCAATGTGACATTCCAGAGGCATATTGCGCTCAACTGAATCTGCCCCAAGATCTACAGTGATTAGCTGCTTTTTGGGGTATGTGTCCTTTAGGTTGGTCATTTGGCTGCCTTGGACCAGGTCAGTGGCCTTTGTGCATTTCTTGTTTTTCATTTTCCTAATAGGACTATGCACCATGCTCATATCTAACTATATAAAATGGAATATTATATGGGGATGAGGCAAGTGCATTTCATGTGACGGTGGAAGAATACCTTAGTGCAAGAACTATTTCCATTCTGGTAATACAATGGGACATGTACTGCTGTGCATTTTATATTATTTGTCAGAATGTTCTCTGGTTTTTTTAATATCCCTCTTTCCAGAATGCTCTTTGTTTTGGATGTCTCTCTACAATGTCCTCTGTCTTCTATATCAGTCACTAGTATATTCTATCTCAGAGATGCACCCTGTTTCTTTTTCTGTAGTTTTTGCAGCTTTCAGTATTTATTTTTGTTTTTGAGTTAAAAAATAAGTATGAGGGTATTAGATTATAATAGAAGTCATAGCTAATGGCTTTGCAGATGAAACATATGTCCATTTTTGCAGGTAATGCACAAACACAATGTGTTCTTGATTACCATATTAATAAGATGGTGTATATTTCAAAAGGAAAATAATTTACAGCAATGATTATGTCATTAAGTCTTGAACTAGTTAACGCTACAAGCCCCATGTTCTTTTATTTCAAATATTGTGCTGTCTAATGGAAAGTGGATAATTTAGAAGGGATATGTGGGCTGATAATAATGTGTGTGGGCAGGACATAAGACAGTAATGGTAGCAAAATAGAACATTACCTTTAAGGCATTTTGTATTAGAGAAAGGCTAGATTTTTTTTTTTAAACTAAAAACTAAATCTGTATTTTCAAAATTAAATAATTATGTATATGGCAAACGAGAAGCAGTCAAGGAGTATTTGCAAGAAAGATCTGACCCTGTTAACCACTGTTACCGCTGCTAAAAGCCTTAGCAAGAGTTTGACTGCTTGGTGTTAAGTAGATAATGCAAAGCAGATGTTTTTGACCTACTGTAGGCTATGTAATTTCTGCATTGTGTACACATCAGTCACTGCTCAATGGAAGTGAACTTGTGTGGTATGTGAAAATGATCCGTCCATAAATAATTATTTCACATGAGGCCACACATATATTGTTAAACAGTTCGTATGTTTTCCAGTGTATTTATTTATTATCATGTTGTTATATAGCACTATCATATTACATAGCGTGCAGTTTCAAGAGCACAATCAACTACCTGCAGCAGCTAATTAATCTACTAGCATGTTTTTGGAGTGTTGGAGGAAACCCCCGCAGTTAGAACCAAAGTCCAGGAATCAAATTTATAATCTCAGCACCATGAGGTAGAAGTGCTAACCACTGGAGCCACTGTACTGTGTATAATCATTAAGCCTTGTCATGATGAATTCAAACTGAGGCTCAACATTCAATTTGTAATAGTAACTCTTTTCTCTCTGCCTCCTGCCCCCCACCTCTCTGGTCCTAACCTACCTAGCACTATTGGACCCTACATCCCCGGATTGCTACCAACACTGCAACCAGCACCACCATCCATTGACTATAAACGCTCTGGATATTCATAAGACTATTTTTGGATTACCTATACCATCGAACTAGACTTACCCTTAGACCCACCCACCTCCCTATCGTCTGCGTTACCCAGTCTCACTTATCACCCTCTGTTTCCTAAGAAGTGCACTTGGGACACTCCTAAGCGACATCCTGCAGTGCCCATACACACATCCCTTACCTACCTTGTCAGGGCGCTTCCTCCAGACCTATTGCATAAGATGTACTTACCAACTGTCCAGGAGCTGGGCTGGCTGCTTTTTAAGCAGTGTTGTGGAGTCTGCTTCTGCAGCACTACAATAGAGGGTCACGATGGATGGACAGTCCACACACTGTGACTCTCTATAGCAGCGCTGCAGAGAAAGATTCCAAACCGCTGCTTAAGAAACAGCCAGCACCAGCTCCTCTGTCATTCCATGCAATGACGCTGACGTGTCTGATGACATCAATGTCTTTGCAGAAAAGATAGAGGTGTCAGAAAGTGCCATTGCTGGAGACAGCCCAGATAGGAGGACCACAAGGTTATAGTTATGCCCCTGCAACCTGTACACATGGTGGGACAGGGGAGGTATGTAAATTGTACATAAGGGCTCCCCTGACACACACAGAATCTCACAGCAATGGAGTTCTGGGTCTGTGTGCGGTGAAGCAGGATTGCTTTGCATATAGGAGTTGACAGTATTCTGAGTTGGAATTGTATCCTGTTTTTACTCCTTATATACCTGATTTTGTGTTTCGCCTTTGGGGTGAGAGCCGTACCCATTCACACATGTATCAGAACACCCAACATTCATGCTAGAAAGTCTATAATATTAAATGTGTTATGATGGTACAGAAGGACAATCATGCACAATGATGATTTAAGTCAGGCCTACAGAAAAGGGCATGATGGGTGATTAAAACCTGTATCTGCACATTGTATGATCTGCAGTGCCCCAGCTTTCCAGTAAGGACTATTGAGTACTTTGCTGCTTATGGCTGAGATATGGTTATTGAATGACACATTAAATTCCTGTAAATAAAAAAAAAAATATTTGCACCTCTGGCTGTCGGAACAATTAAGTGGTGTGGACAGTGACAGCCAGAGGGTAAGTAATCTATTCTGGTTTATGATAAACAAACCGCAAATAACATTTCTATGAAACTCATTCCAGAAATGTCACTGTCTTGTAACTTGTTAAATCTCTGTATAATGCACAGGGGAAATTTAAGGCTGGAAAGCAAATACATTTAATCAGTAAAACAGAGTTTAATAATAAGCAGACATGAGGCAGATTAACAGTCCAGCCTTTCACTTTGCCAGACACAAATCTCTACATATACTTTCTCCTGGCTTTTAATTGCCTCAGGACAGAGGCAGATTGTCTTTTAACGCTCAATAAAACAGGCAAATTCAAACAGAACATTTACTTCTGAAGTTCTGATACTTGTGTTTTGTTATATTTTTATGACAAGATTAATGTACAGCAATGACTTTCAAGTCAAGGGCATATTGGCCGTGAGTTTATGAAGAACAAGACAGCGGCTTACAGTCTAAGGGCCAAATTCAGATCCCCGTATGTTATAGTGCACATGCGGTCATCAGAGGTTACTATATGGATCTCTATGTGTACGGAACTTAGTTCCCTGCGCTAGGAGGTCTGTCCGACAGTGTGGCCCATTCCAACCGTCCACCTAAACTCCGTAAGGTGGGCAGGGGAGTATATGTAAATTTTAGAGTCTGGGCTTGTACTAACCACTGATCTGCATGGGACACAAGGTAGGGTTATGGCAGCGTAAGCGCTTCACCAGTGAACACAGTGACAGGGGAGTTCTTTTTCCTCTCCTGTGCAGACTACCAGGTGTGGGGCAACGGTACGAACGGCCAATTTTCGAATCGGCCGTTTTCTCCCCAGCCAGTTGCGAACTGGCTGGTATTTCGTATGCTATGCCAATCGATCCACGGAGCACTGAAAGCTCCGTAGTCCGAAAAGTTGTAAAAAATAGTCCCCTTACTCCATTCCCTAATTCTTACTCTAACCCTACCCTCTCACTACACTAACCCTAACCCTCCCTTCTTGGCAGCCTGACCCTAAACCTCTCTCCCCTGCAGCCTGACCCTAACCTTACCTACCCCCCACAGATATTTTACTCACCTGTTCCTGGTCTGGCGATAGCAGCGGCAGAGGTGCGGTGGAGGGATATCGCAGACGGTGGAGGGATATCGAGAGTGCGAAAGTGAATGGGTGAAGTATGCTGAACGACATACTCACCCATTCATTAAAAAAAAAAATAGAAAATCTGCTTTATTCAAAATAGGGACATCTGAAAAGGAACTTTCGGATGTCCCAATTTCGGAAAACAGATTTTCTTAGCGGGGATTGACAATGAGACTACCAGACCTTCCTTCATACACAGTGTCTGAATCTGGTTCTGGGATACTAGGTACCATTGGCATTGTATCATAGGCATATCTATAATGGGTGCAGGGTGTGCAGTGCACACAGGCCCCTCAGAACAGGGGGCCCTGTGGCATTCATCCTGCACCTAGGTTTGGCAGGGGAAGGGGGGCCATTCGGCATCTATTTCTTCCTTCTAAGATCTTCCAGATGCTGAATAAGTCCCCCTTCCCCTGTGTAGGGACTGTCCCTATTCGCTAGCAGAAAAGGGGTGGGGATTAAAGCACAATTAGGCTCCGCCCCCTTTGAGGTCCGCAAATCGGGACAGTCTTGACTCAGGTAAGGGGGGGCCATGTACAAATCCTGCACAAGGGCCCCCTCACTTCTTAAAACACCCCTGCGTTGTATCATTAGTCATTAAGTAATATAGGCATCTGTCTATGGTCGCTTAGGCACAAAAGGGTCCACATTATCTTAAATGTTTTTATGTGAGGGTTTGTTTTTGAAAACAGTTGTGGGAATAGGTCTATATCAGTGAGTTTAGGATACCACATGTCTATAATGGGTTCCTTGTGTTGACAGCTAATTGTCAGCTGTGTCTATTGCGAAATTGTCTCCATTCAGAAATTCACGCCTCAGACTCGCCACAGAACCCGGCGGTTTCTGACGCTCCGACAACCAGATAGGTTAGTGCAGGGGAGGGGATGTAGTTTACCAGTGTAGTCTAGGGGTTAGGCTTCAAGTAGGGGATGGAGTATAGAAGGGGAGACTTAGGGTTAAGCTGTGAGGAGTGGATGGATCCTAAAATGGGAGACTTTGGGTTAGGATTAGGCTGAGGGGAGGGTTGGAGCCTAAAAGGGGAGACTTGGGGTTAGGCTGCGGGGAGGGCATGGAGCCTAAAAGGGGAGATTTAGGGTTAGGCGGCTGGGAGAGGATAGATTGCATAAGGGGAAGGTTAGGGTCAGGCTGCGGGGAAGGGAGACTTACGGTTAGGCTGCGGTGAGGGGATGGAGCGTAAAGGGGAAGGTTGGGGTCAGGCTGCGGGGAAAGGAGGGTTAGTGTAATGTAAGGGAAGGCTTAGGGTGAAAACTAGCATAAGGGTTGGGGTTGGAGAAATAGAGATAGGCTACCCACATATGTAATAATCTAGCTATGATGCTTGGTGCTTCAGCATTTAACTGGCCACACATTATGCAAAGTCTCAGCTCCTGATTTAATTCTCCAATAACCCCTGACATTGTAAAGGGACCTAAGGGCTATCACCCTACTACCCCGTGCCAGTCTAAAAACAATCAATACAACAGTGGTAAGAATGTACAGGCAGACTCAATTCATTCAGCTGATTACGGTACAGTGTGTGGCCAGCTTTAGTCAAAATGAGTTAGCTTATCATGTATTTTCATTGATAGGTGGTCCTTTGTGCTAGTAAAAGTATTAGACCAGGTATAGGCAACCTCAAATGTTCTGAAACTACAAGTCCCAAGATGCTTTTCCAGGTATCAGCTACTCCCATACCATTAGAGCATGCTGGAAGTTGAAGTTTTACAACGTCCGTAGTGCCAATGGCTGCCTATGCCTAGTTTAGACTGTGGTGCAATGTTGTAACATAACATTACTCGTGCTCAACAAACACACAAGGTGCCCACAACATACTTTAAATGATCCTGCCCTCCATATTGTATCCCGATGACAAAAGGAAGTGTGTTTACTTTTTCATGGTTTTGTTTAGGATGAAGAGGTCTATTTATGAAGGGTGACAATCTTTACATTTGATTAAACTCATGATATTTTACAAGGCCTTGGGCCATCATAAGATGTTGCCATTTATAGTCTCAAGTAGCCCTCACCTGGAGACCACCAGCAATACATCAACATGCAAAGAGTATACATTGTATGTGTGTGTTCAGCCACACACTGCCGTCTTCCTATCTCTGGTCTGGATTCACAGTTACGTAGTTGTCGCCTTACGTACGTTGGTTTAAGAATTAAAGACCTCTAAAGCTACTGTACGTAACTGTGAATCCGGAGCTCTAGCATCATCTCAGGATCGTGGTAGCACAATGTGACCGCTAAATAAGAAACTGCTTTGCAGCAGGCTAATGGAGTAGTTTAGAGCGCAAGGAACTGCACAACACATGCACCTTCTCTATAATGTGTCTCAGTCTAATGTGTAATGTTCATATTTATATCTGTGCAGAAATACATGTTACAGATATCTTTGTGAGCCAGTAAATTACTTTTTGTGATCTTGTAGGCATATCCTTAATGTACTGCACCCATAGCTTCAGAGCAATGGGAATATAGTGTGATCTCATTATGCACTCTAGTAACTTTATAACAAGAGTCACACATCATTGCTTAATGTAATGGGTGTTTAGGGAATATGATTTCCCAGTTTCTTATATGGTGCCATGAACCCATTCTGCATTGATTAGCCTCCATACATGAATGGAAACATTCTTGGTGGTGTATTTTATTTTATTTGTCATATAAGTCTATCTATTAAGTGTTTTATGCTCCCAGCTTTAATGTGCCAATTACTAAGACATTCTTAATTTTATGGGTCAAATAAAGGGCAAGACGGCACAATGGGGTTAAGGAAAGTCTTTATGTTCCCTGTTATGTTCACGACTTTATAGTTGTATGTGAAATAAACTTACAGTAGCTATTGAGAATTCTACATATGTACTACTTTAAGGATCTGCACAATGAGCCGCATTCACAGATCCGTGTTTGCACGGAGTTCCGTGCGCATTTTTAGGAGCGGAGTAACTGCGTATGCGTAGTAACTTTATTTACGCTATTTACATTGAATTTACGCATGGAAGTCCATTTGACACGTACGTGTGAATCACACTTGGGGACATACGTGTGGAGGGGTGCAGTTTAAATCCTTTCGGACAAAGGGGTAGATCCAGAACTACGTGTGGCGTATGTTTATTCGCGGAGCGTATTTTCGTGCACGTAAGTTCGCTACACTCCCCTCGTTCCACCCCTTGCACGGACGTATTTTGTAAAGATACGCTTCCCAAACCCTACCTTAACTTTTTCCAACGTAACCGCTGTATTTCAGACGTATTTTGGAATAACGTAAATTTGGCACGCCCACACATAAGTATTTACGTGACACATACGTGAATGGCCCATACGTTCACAATTACGCTACGTGAATGTGCGTATTTTCTATGGTGCACATGCGCAGTGCGTTCTAAACAGCGTTTTTACGTGTCCGCCACGCGTAAATTCGCTCCGACGCGTAGTTCTGGATCAGGCCCAAAATTATGATAAAGTGGGAGGGGAGGCATTTAAATGACCATTTGAGTGCGCAGTTAGTTACATATGCAGGCACGGAAGTATTATACGCACATAAATGCACACGTAGAGACAAGGGTGCCCTATGGAGGCGTAAGTCCCCGAAAACCCGTCCGTGTGAGGGGAGTGTCATGGGTGTAGCCTTGCAACGAATGTGCGTATAATTGCATACCTTTAACTAACGAATCTGTGAATACGGCACAATGGCTGTTCATAGCTAAATATAAATATATGTGTACTTGCAATGAAAATGCAGTTTTCATGCACGATATCCATATAATTTACTGTGCTAATCCATCATGTGCACATTAAGCATCTATCAGCACCCCTATCGCTGAGCTGCAACTCTCATTATCCTACATGTCAGCTGTGAACAATTGCAGTAGTTCATCAGGAGCTTTAACTGGCAGAGGATGCCCAGTGTGATTTGCAAACTTTGAAACTAAGACAGTATTGTATGAGTCTCATTTGTTTTTCACTAAAACTGTACCCTTGTATGCTAGTTAGAATAATTGAACCCGACACAGAGAGAAACTGATGCTTCTGAATATCTGGTAATAATGAATGCAATTCCACTTCCATAATTGGTTTTGTAATGTTCACGAGAGCTTCAAATTGAGACAAACGGAGTTCGCAAGCGACTAAGGGATCACAGAAACATGCGGCATTCCAATAATACAATCCTGTAAATAAAAGTCATTTATGTAGATTAAGTTGGTAAAAATAGTTTGTAAAATAAAAATCAGTTCATGAAAAGAGAGGCGAAGCGGAAAATCTGATGGTTAATGCTCCCATTGTTATTTGTTTATTTTCCTCTCATCTCTGTTAGCAGTGGGCCTTTAAAGGGGTAGAACTATGCAGACTGAGCGGAAGCATTTCTGATGGTGGGAGTCCCCAGCACAAGGGCTGTCTTTTAGAAGCAGAGACAGCCGAAAGTTCTTTTTCGGCTATCTCTAGTTCGAACAGGCAGTCATTTTAGTTTTTTGTTTTTCAAAATGAGTGAGTATCGGCATACTCACCCATTCATTTTCGGAAGTGCCGCCTGCCGAACTCGATGCACCCACCGCAGACACCACCGGAGTGGTGAGTAACCTCTACAGGGAGTCTTAGGTTTAGGCTGTGGGGAAGGGAGGGTTAGGGATTAGGGAAAGGGTTGGGGTTAAAATTTTTATGTACCTTTTAGAGCACTGTGTTTGGTGCTCCGGAAATCAATTGCTTTGCCTCCTCGAGTTCAGTTCGGAACTGGCAGTTAAAACCGCGTGTACGCAATCTACGTTGCAAGAAGTAACGTAGATTACGTTCCAAAATTACTGCGCATGCGCAGTAGCACTTTTCGCAGAACTCCGGCCTCAATTGCATTGCGGCCGGAGCTCTGAATCCGGCCCTTTAGACTGTAATGTGGCAGAGGTTGATGTGTGTAAAATTGTGAAGAGCTACTTAATATGATGCACTGTTAAAAAATAAAACATATGTAAAATGACAATACTGATAATATGGTCGTACTATGTGACTGCCAGGACATGTAAGACATCCAGTAATGTTCTCTTTGAAAGCAGGACGTTTATAATGTAGATTTGAAAATAATAAAAATTCTACATTAAGGAATTGCTTTGGTTATTGGCTGTAACAAGTCCTGTGCTGATTTTTTTTTTATTTTTTTAAAGGTGATTTATAAATTACTTCTTTCACACAGTAAAATAGTAGTTTTATACTGAAGAAACAGATCTAATAGTAATAGCAGCATACAATGCATTAGTAGAGCACATTACACAATGTACAGAGCCTGTGTCAGTGCATAAGCACTGTTTCACCATTTCCACCTGCTTTCCTAATGCAGCACAGGCCAGGACCATCTTCATCCATGTCAATCCAGATCACATGGCCGTTAAGCCACACCCATTTCACGGCACCCGCGAAACCATGCCCCTTTTTACTTTTTCACAAATTTTTGCTATATTTTTCAATATTTTTGGGGGGTCAACCAGAAACACCCCCCTGGGTGCACCAATGCAGCCCCTGTCCCTAGGAGGGCCAAATGCCTAGGATTTGTGAATAGAGAAAGGGGTGAATTGGGTGGAATACAGGCAGTTGGAACTTTGGGGGACATAGGTGTTGGAGTCTAATCTCCAGCCAGCCCTTCTGCTGTATTGGATTATACTGGGATAAAAGGTGCCAGAGGTTCATTGTGGAACTCTTACCCCTGGAGTTACTGGACTTATTTTATCACTGTGGGATTTGTTATTGTGTTCTGTGCTAGGCTACATTTCATGCCATTACTCTTATGTTCAGGAATAAACCTGTATTAATTCCATATGCTCATTGTCTGAGTGATCTGAAGAACATGTATCTTCATAGTATTAAAGTCTCTTTACCTAGGACATGCCTCTGCCTATTCCATGACATTCCTATGATTTACGCTCAGCACTACATCATAGGTCTGGATCAGGTCCAATGATACTAGAGTCCAAACAGAATATTACAAATAAAGAGTAATACTGAAATACACAGTGAGGGTATGTGTGAGACTTGAGTCCACACAGACTGTAGTGCTAAGGATACTGGAGTCCAAGGGGAACAGTAGCAGAAACAATGCTGGAATTCTTAAGTACTTGGCTGATGTGTGCAGACTTGAAAATAGCAGAACTCCAGCAAATAGGGACTTAGAGGAAACAGGTACACTGGAAGGCCAATAGCAGAAGCATGTACTCAAGATACTAGAGACAAGGAGCTGGAACACAGGATGCAGATACAAATGGCCAGACAGGATTGACAACAAGGAGGCAAACAACTTCCATAAACTAGCACAGTTGTGTGGGAGTAGTTGGTTTATATGTTGAAGAGACAGGTGTCTTAGATCCAGGATAACAAACTCTAGACACCTGACTCAGACACTAGCCTTGGATGAAGAAGGAGCAAAGGAGGCCTCTAGTAGGAAGAGAGCTCATAACAGGGTTGGGAAAACATTTTCCAGACTGTATAAATCTCACAAAAGACATAAAGACATTACAAAAAACTTTCATGCATTAATTATCTTGCACATTGATTATTGTAATGCTCTCAATAAAACATTTTTTCGCTTACCCCTACAGTCTATATTGCATGCAACAAAGCTTGATTTTCCTTGAAAAACTCTCTTCTCGAGCTGGTCCACTCTGTCTGTTCCTACATGTTCTTTTCCAGAATCAAATACAAAATCTGTTTGCTAACCAACAAGCTATCATCAACAAGATGCACTGATTATCTGTCACAGGACTTCTCCTAGTCTGGACTACTCTCTGGAATAACCTTGCTCACTCATTAACACTATTCTATACAACCCAAACTTTCAAATGCTCCCTTAAAACCCTTTATGAGTTGAAAATGCCTATATGAGTGTGCCTGTGGACACAGAATTTTTCCTGTAAGGAACTGGAACCTCAGGAACCAGACGATGTCTTTTCAGTGCTATTTGGGAGGAGTGATATATTAATATTGTACATTAAAGTCATGCTTAGGCCCTTACACCCTATTTAGACTTTTGCACTATCCCCATTTTACATGAGGACGGCTCATAAATTTTAAGGTAGCGTCCATCGATCAGTGTGTGTGTGAGAGGAGTGGGGGGGTCTGGATCACGCCCAATGTAAAGAAAAAGTTATTTCACAAAACATTCAATTTACGCATTACAAATGTGTCCCGTGCATGCGTTCTGCGCTTATGGGCACATGGCATTTATGCATTGGTACTAAAAACAATGAATTATGCACTGTAAGCTTTTCCAACAATGGGGCGTGATGATCCGCCATGCCTACAGTGGGAAGCTGAGGTATTTAAATCATACAGTAAGGACTTGGCTAGGCACTTTTGTACCCTCCCTTATTACACAAGAGCCCCATTTTACATGGGAAGGGTAAGAAGTGCCATACGTGCGAGGGCATATAGGATCACACTTGCGCAATTTTACTTGAATCTGGGTCCAGCCTCTCAGAGGTGTTAGTGTCTAATACATCTAGATCATTTCAAACATCCTTAGGATAAACATAAGGATAGCCTAAATATCAATTACAACTGAGGATCAAAAAAGGTTCTAGGGCCATTATATGATAAAAAAAAAAGTAATGGATAATGGAGCCAAGTGACTCTTATCTGCCATCATATTCTATGTTTATGGAAATGTTACTTCATTCTTTTTTACTTTTATTATTTGTGTACATTTACACTTACAACAGTGAAATGTTGTCTCTTAAGCACACTTAATCTCTTCATTCATTTCCAAACTTACTTTTTATATTGTCTGTAATTAAAATCCCATTTCCTTAACATTCTTTCATAAGTGAACATTAACTATGCTTGTAGTCTTCCTACACCTTTTAACAAGTTCAAAAGTGGATTTCTTGCCAAGCAGCTATGCCCTTCACCCGTGCCAATTTCATTCACTTTGCCAGCTGCTCTTCTTCACACTTGAAAGACAACCAAGAAACATTGTACTATTTATTAGGCAACAGAACAAGCATGTACAAATGTTAACATATGCTAACGCATCGGCTCTAGCAGTCTAATTGTGCTGCACATTACAACATACTAGGGCAGACGCTTTTCTTCACTTCAGAATTTACTGCTTCATAGACAAGTTAAATGGCGCTAGTGTGAATATTGTTGCTCTCTACTGAATTGGCATCAATTTATTGTCAAACTGTTAAAGTGTCTCTTTATTCTCCTTAGGGGCCAGATTTACTAAGCTGCTGGTTTGGGAAAGTGGAGATGTTGCCCATAGCAATCAATTATAATCTAGCTCTCACTTTCCTATTACATACTAGAGAATGTCAGCTAGAATCTGATTAGTTGCTACGGGCAACATCTCCACTTTTTCAAACCCGCAGTTTAGTAAATTTGGCACTAGAAGAGAGAAAGGGAGGGAG
>WWET01000601.1:598977-619334 GCA_011038615.1 Limnodynastes dumerilii
GAGAGAGAGAGAGAGAGAGAGAGAGAGAGAGCAGAGCTACAATTTTGACCAAATATGGTCATTTGTGGGCATAGTTTGGGAGGAACCGGATGGACCTATTTCGCCCTGGTTTCAGCATTCTAAATGTTAGGAGCTATGCAAGGAAACAGAGAATCCAACGTGATTGGCTGTGTTGCTGGATGTCATGCAGCTTTGCTAAACATGTAGAAATAAACCCCAAAAATCCTTTGATCCTAAACAATGCTAATTTGTGAGTCCTGTCCATTATTTCAAATGATTCATCAAGCCCCACCTCCCAACATTAAGCACTCCTGTGTGTCAAATTCGGGACGATGGTCTGCACTCCCTGGAGTCCAGGAGCAAGTATGAACTATACTTGTAGACTCATGTGTCATTCCAGAATAGTGTCTTTTATCATTGGGAAACAGTGAGGGCCCTATTCTGAGGTGTGCATATTTCCACTGTATTGTGCAGTTACATGCCAGAGAACACACAACAGACACACACTTTCATCCATCTTCTCAGTTACATGCATCTTTTTAGAAATGATGTCTAATAATATTGGACCGGATCCAGACTTAGGATTTCAGCCTTTTTTCTGTGCAGTAGGAACGGATTTCTTATAACCCAATCAAAACACAATCCGCTCTATCCAGACGTCCAGCAAATGATACCTTAGTCAGCTTTGTAATTGCAATGTATAATATAGGAGTAGTAGTGGACTACGTAACAATCCAGAATTCACAACTACCACCAGTTTACGTTTAAAACATCTTAAGGTAAGGTGTGGGGGTTGGAAGTTAGTCTGTACAAGGCAGGGGTTGGCGGTGTGATCACTCAGATACATGGATTCAATAGCGGTTCATTGGGACAGATCCAAAGCTACGATCGCTATTTACGCTAGCCGGAGTCGTAAAAACGCTGTTTTGCATCTTCTGCGCATGCGTGCGGCAGATGTTACGACCAGAAACTCTGAACGTACTTACAAGCCTACGATCAACAGCATGACTATGGACAAAGGGGTTTGCCAAACATACGACACCTGGAATTAAGCTTCAGAGGGCGCGCTTAGGCGCCTAAGTATGTGCAGCCATTGCGGTCGACAGCAGTTACGCATGAAAAAGTTAAGGTAGGGTTTGGAAAGCGTAAAATGGCAAAAAAATGTACGGGAGTGCCTAGGGGATTGTATAGTAACTACGATAGAATGAATACGCTAGACGTTGTAACGTAAAGGGAACGTTGGTCTGGATCCGGCCCATTGTCTTCATTGGTATTTAAATCTGAAGTTGGCCGGGTTTCTTGACCTAAAACTTAACAAATTATGTATTTTTCAAGCATTATAAGTAAATTGTGTAAACATACCTATATAGTACTTTGCCTTTATATACTCACAACCAAAAATAAAGTCTTGCGAACCCTGAGAGTTATATTTTGAAAGAGGATTTATATGCATGCTCAAGTGGTTAGCACTTCTGCCTTATAATGCTGAGGTCATGAGTTCACCTGGGTGGGACCTTATCTGTGAGCTTGAATGTTCTCCCTCTGTCTGTGTGGCCTTCCTCCCATACTCGAAAGACATGCTAGTAGGTATATTTTTTGCTGACTAAGAATGTATCTTAGCCTGTGCTAGACTGCAAGCTCTATTAGGAATGGTTGTTTATAACTGTAAAGTGCTATGTAATAGGAGGGAGCTATATAAAACCTACAGAGAGAAAACGTTTTTACCTGTATAAATGGCGCTTAGGATAATTGGCATATACCAAAGTTTTATAGGGAGGTATAGAAGAAAAAACTTGAATAATATCCCGCTACAAGCAGCCCTTTGTTAGGGGTTAGCGAAACCCCAAAAAAGTACAAATACAACACAAAACACACCAGCGCAATTTCTCTGACTGCTAGAAGTGGTGAGATTACAAACAATCTTTGCTGATATCCTGCGTGCTATTGACTGTATTTACAAACACCTCATGGTTTATTCCCCATTGTCTATGTGGAGATATCCTGTCTAAAAATAAACAGTATATTAAGCCTTTTCAATACCCAGTAGTTATTTTTAGTGATATTACTTTTATACATATATATAGATCCTTTTCTATAATTATTAGGCTTGAATTCTTTCCTTGCATTACAGCGCCTATTGTGTGTTTTGTGTTGTAGCTATATAAAACCTGTTAAAAAATAAATATACAAGTAGTTTAAACACACAAATTTAATAGAAAATTGTAGATATAAAACCTGTAATGTTTATGGTGTCAGAAAAGGTGCAAATATTATGTGAATATTTACGTAAATATTATGTTATGATTGGTTTAATATTTATTGTTATTTTACCCATATATTTCTTCTAACTATAATATGTATTTAAAAGATGAAATGCAATTTATCCCCGAGGAAGGAGGCAAAGTCAGTTGTTATTGTTGTTGGAAAAAGTCTTTGATAACGTTTAAATGTGCCAAAATATATTTATGAGGCAAAAATGTGTCAGGAAACATTGAAGAAGGTTAGCAGAGCATTAGCTGTAAATAATATTAAGTGATGTAAAAAGCTCCTTTGATGACCAAAGATGTCACAGCTCTTCAATACTTGTCAAAATCTAGCAATCTAGCTTTGTCATTGTAATGGAGGTCCGAGGAAAGGATGTTATCTGGGTTTTACACATTGTAATTTCTGACGTTTATGGACAAAATTATGAATAAATGTAGCAATCTCCACAGAAGAGATGGGCGGTTGCTCTGTCAGTGGAAAATTACATAAAATGCCAGGTTTTTATTCACATGCCAAATAATTGAATACTTAAAGCCAGATTCACTACACCGTCATTTTTTACATACGTACCTAACTTTGCGACTCTAGCTACTACGCATGCGAGTTAACTATTTTACGCTATCTACGTAGTGTTTCGTTACATAGATTGCGTACATGCGGTCTTTAAAGACCGCATGGGATCTTAAGGTAGTCTTATGGTACTCTTAAGTGCCTTTAGGTTTTTAAGAACAGGGGAGTGGTGTGGGAGCTTACGTTAAACTTAGGTGCGGATCAATGTGAATCCGCACCTTCTTATTTCACACTAAAGTGTGACTCAGGCCCGAAGTGTTAATTTATAATTTGGAGAAAAAAAAGCTTTTAACTGTTACCTGTGTCATATAATTCTGTCTTATTAGAGTATATTTTGGCCTGTTATAAAAATGGTCTCTTAATGAAGGTAAACACATTACACGCAGTTAAATTGTTTGCTAATACTAGGGGGTTTTCTCTTACACCATAGCAGCCAAGGGTTGGAGAGAAACAGAAGGGGGGTTAAAGAGACACGGGAAGAAAGAATCAGGGTTTAAAGAGACACAAGGGGGGCATTAAAGAGAGTGGGGGTTAAAGAGGCACAATGATAGAGAGATGGGGTTGAAGAGACACAAGGAGAGCATAAAACTCAATGGGTTTAGAAGTCACAGGTGGAAAGAGAGTGGGTGATGAAGAGACACTCTTCAAGACATAGGGGAAGAAACAATAATGTGTGCAAATAATGAACTCACTTTCTATGTAATTTATAGGTGTTAAAACATTATCCTATTAATTAATATGAACATAATTAAGCAACAAAAAGCATAAAATATTTAACAACTTTAGAAAAACTTTAGATGTGTTCTGACAAATGGGTCCAGCAAACACACTATACAATTATAGGCTGCTTTAGCTAGAAACAACCACATTTCCATTTTTGTTCCTGATCAGACTAATTAATTAAAGTTAATTGTGAATGTTAATAGGTAGTATATAATATGAAATGGTCATTTAAGAGTTCCACCTATTTGCTTAATAGGTTACAGTGGTTTGCCTCTTCCACTTCTATGACCTGACCTAGAAAAGTTTGTAAACCCTTGTCTCTTGCCAGTGATTTGGAAATGACATTCCCTTGTCCTTGCTAGGTACTCCATGTGCCCTATCTTTTACTACTGAGTCACACGGTTAAAAATAAAAGACGACTATTGATTAAGAACAAGCACTAAATTAGTTTGTAACCTTGAGCAATAACTTCTCTAAGATCTCTGTTGTCCTTTTACTTAAAACCGTAGACCTTTTGATCAAGTATGATATCAGCCGCGTTCCTTGCACCACTGCGAACCACTGCCATTTTCAACATACACACAGACGACCGTTAATTGTCAGCTGTGTATATTTTAGAAAATGGCCCCTTTCGGAAAGTTACGCTGCAGACCTGCCAGCGGTCCCCGACGATTGGACAGGTTAGTGCAGGGGAGGGGATGCAGTTTAGTGAGGTTGTTTTAGGCTTAGGCCAGTGTCTCCCAACCCTGGTCCTCAGGTACCACTAACAGTGCATGATTTCCAGTCTCCTTGCTGTAGCACAGGTGTGTTCATTACTGACTGACACATTATAAAAGTTCCATAGGTGGAATTCGTGGAGGCCTGGAAAACATGAAGTGTTAGTGGTACCTGAGGACCAGGGTTGGGAAACACTGGTTTAGGCAGTGGGTAGGGGAAGAAGCCTGGAAAGGGAGATTTAGGGTTAGGCTACAGGCAGGCGTTGGACCGGAGAAGGGGAGACTTAGCGTTTGACTGCAGGGAGGGAATGGATCGGAGAAAGGGAGACTTAGGGCTTGGCTGCAGGGAGGGGATGGATCGGAGAAGGGGAGACTTAGAGTGCGGGGAAGGGAGAGTTAGAGTAATGGAAGGGAAGGGGTTAGGGTAAGAATCAGCATAAGGGTTGGGGTTGGGGAAATAGAGAGTGGCACTTACCTGTCTGCTGCGGGGCAAGAAGTTTATCAGGAGCTCTGTCTTCACCAATGGGGTGTTGAAAACGACCCTATCAAAAAAAGAAACCACATCCATATTAGCCTCATTCCAGAATATTTGTATGTAATTTCTCTTTATGTATACGTTTTCCCCATTAATCCTAATAGTTTTCTTTTTTCTATGACTTAAAACAATGTTATGGATATATTTAAGTTCTTCGTATAAAACCCTAAATAAAAGTTTGATATCTATAGTGAAATCGCACTACATATTAGTATTTCAATAGGTTTTAAGTTCAGCAAACAAATGTCTGGGGTCGTTGTGACATTCCACCAAGCTGAGCCCAGCGTTCTCACTTTCCAGCATTAACTCCTGTCTGCAGAGAAGCTGAATCCCTTAGGTCCCTATTTCCTCTGGCGCCAGATCTACAGATTCAGACTATATCATGTCATGAAAAGGACATTTCAGCACTAAATGATATTCCTTCTTATAAAAGGTCACTGGTGAATGTTACATTCGCATATATTAACAGCTTGGGAGGTTGTTAGTACTAAAGATAATGCTTGTTTTAGAGATTACTAGAGGATATTACAAAGACTATGACAAAAAGGGTTATTAAAAACAAAACAAAGCAAAAAAAACAAAAAAACAAATGTTGATTCAGAGTTTGAGAGTGAGGACAAAACAAGAGCAATCGTAGATCTGAGCAAAACCATGTTGAACTGCAAGGAAAGGCACATGTAAGATGTCAAAACAGAATTAGAGTTGTGAAGTTTCCCAGTTTGACTCTAATTTACAGATTACACATGAAGCTACATATACATACAACCTACTATATCACATACATAAATGCAGTATGTGAGTTCTATGTGCAGGCCTGACAACAGAAATCTTGGGGCCTGGCACACTCATGTTTTTGTGGGCCCCAATCCCTCCTCAATAGAGTCTGCAGCAGTGGATTGTAGGGGTCCCTCTGAACCTCGGGGCCCATCACAGCTGTCCCCCTTGTCCCCCCCTAGTTGCCGGGCCTGTCTATGTGCAAAAGAAACGTATTTCCCAGAACGCAAAACAATTCAAATCCATTTGCACCCCTCATATTGCAACATGGTCTTACTGATGCCTACGCTTGCACCCGTTTGCCCTTACTTTCAGAGAACCTTATCTTGACCTCCACACATGTACTGTACACATGGAGGTCTAAAAGTCCAGATGTGAGGGGGCAGTGTACTCCCATGTCATGGAGTTCTGAACACTTAGCGTGTCATGAACCCTCCCTTATCTTGTCTGCACATAAGGTTTAACGTTTGAACAACCCATTGTACAATTTGCATAGACAGGCCAGCTCACCATGCGCATAAAGTACAAACAGAGCTCTGGCCTGTCCTATGGAACTGCAGGACATACAGAAACAATACCCCAGCGTTGCCGACTCTCCCAAAATTCGGCCAGTTCTCCTGGTATCCCGAGAGAGCCTGCAAATCTCCCACAGAGGGCTTAAGGCTTGAGGCCCGTGGTTTCATGAAAACCACAACCTCAAGTCCTGCCCCCCTGCCTGGCAACACTAGTATCCTAGTTGCTAGGAATAGGAAGTGACTTGATGATGCAAATTCCATCATCATGCCCTGCCCCCATCACTAGTAAATCTTAAAGGGGGTAATTAATAGTCAGGAGGTGGGCTTAATTATGTGATTTGCATAAATTGTGTCCTTAAGCCCCCGTCCCCCATATGCATCTATGCCTTCCCTCTGGGATCTCCTGGAGGGAAGCTATTAAAAGTTGGCAACCCTGCAATATCCTGCATTCCGATGCATAGCCCAGGGTTCTGGACATGATCATTAATGAATGACTGGTGATTTGCGCTGGAAGCTTGCATAAAACACCTGTCATTCGGAGGTCTGGATCCAGTCCAAACTCTGGATCAGCCTCTAAATCTGCCGACCAGGAATGTGAGAAATGCATTTGATTGTCTGACATGATGATTCCAGCTGGACAGATTTGAGGAAAAACCCCATAAAAATATTATGCCGCATTGCATAAGAAACCTTACAGCTGTCACTTAAAGCATCCCTGTATCAGCCACAGATGTGGAATGCAAAAGGGTCTCCCTGAGGGTAACAGAGGCAGGTTCTTGTGCACCTTTACTTTTCTGGAAAGGAACCTAGTAAATGTAATAAATTGTAGGTGACATTTCCTAAAGCTGTATAAAGTAGAATTCTCTGACAGCTTCAGGATAAATAGTGAATGTTTTCTTCTGAAGCCCAATAATAACATCAGTGATTCACAATCAGCATCATCGGATTGTGCCTGACTTCAGAGAAGGATTATTAAACCAATCCCTCCATCGACTTTAGTAGGTACCTAGACAAATGAGCTGTCAGAGTGAGTTTATAACACACACATTGCGGAACTCTATGCCTTCATGCTGCTCGGGTTTAGTTTTTTAACAAATAATTCTTGACTGGCCTTATCTATACTTTCACTAATAATTTCTAGCAAGTTGCTATATTTATATTTTATGTCCCAAACAGAGATACATAAGGACTGTCATTGGAATAATAGAATAAAAATGTTCCTTATTAAAGGATCCTTAAACAGTTTTAGTTTTTTTTCTTGGAAATAAAATTCATTGTTCTGTATAAATTACTGCTCTGTTGAAAAAGTAAAGTGTTATTTCCACTACAATCTGTTCAAGTTCAACCCTTCAGCTGGTCATTCACTAGAGCAATTATCGAAAATCGCATGAATTCGCCGATAATCGTTCGATTTTTCTGCTAGAGCCCTTCATGGTATCGGCACCATACATTACATGTGCTTCAGTCGATAATCGTTTGAAAGTTTTAAAAAACGCAGATTTTTGCTCTACTTTTATCGTACTTAAAAAATCGCTTTTGCCCATACACAGTACAATCATTTTTTTCTGTCTCACGATTTTCATTAACATAAAGGGCTGTCCTTAGCATGAGGGTTTTACTGATGATGGTAGGAAGTAGTCTTCCTGGTGTAGCTCTTTGTACTTTGATACCATGATGGATCAAAATACGAAAGGTCTTGGAATATTCGCCCTTTATGGTTATTCTAACCCAGAAAAACTGAGAAAAAGGAGAAATCTCTGTCGCCGTCGTAAATGTTGGGCGAAGGAATGTTTAAAGAAGAGGGAATCATTTTCTCATATTTCCCTGTTACATGAAATTCGTGAGAATAATCCTGATGATTTCTGAAATTTTTGGAGGATGGATAATGAGGTTTTCCTATACTTGCTTGGTGTTCTCTCTACATACAAAAGCAGGACGCAGAGATGAGGGCAGCCATCACACCTGAACAACGTCTTGTGGCTAACTTGAGGTTTTTTGGCAACAGGATGTTCATTTGAGGATTTAACAATAAACATTGTGCCCTAGTTATACCGCTTTCACATTGTGGCCCCGGAAATATCACGGGTCTGTGAACTCGGAACATTGCTGGGATGACCCTGTTCACACTGCAAGGTTGACCTGGGAAATTCCGGGACCCGGGTCTGCCTTGGCAGTAGTGTGAGTCATTACAATTTGTAATTTATTTACTATTGCCCTGCGCCCTCCCACACGTAACACCTATTGTACGAAAGTAAATTCTTCCCCCTTTGTCCTCCAAGGTGGGCAGGAAGGGGTGGGGTTGAAAGTCTACAGTGGGGGTTGGGTTTATCACTGATCCGCAAGTCAAGGCTCTTATGGCAGCATATCTGCTCTCAAGTCCGCATGACAGAGAGAGTGACACTGGAGTTCACTCCCCTTTTACATGCAGACTTTAAGACCCCTGCACGTACGGAAAGCTTGCGTGGGTCTGGAACTGGTCCAAAGTGTTGCCAGGCGTTGAGTTAAAGACATGGCTGCCTACTTTTACAAATGAATATCAGGGAGATTGTAAGAGCACTATCAAGGTTCTGCACCAAAGGGGTGTGTCCTGTAGTGCCAAAGAGGTGTGTCCTGTGAATAGCTCCACCCCTAGGTGTATCTAGCACTGCCAGGAAAACTATTTTACAATAAAAATGTCAGTATTTATTGATTATTAAATTGTCAGTGAATACTTTCATTACTATCTTTATAGAAAAGCTAAAAGTGACGCTGCAGCTGATTAACAAGATTCTTTCATTACATCTTGGCCTCCATGAAATTGGTCATCTCCATAGACCTCAGTGGATGAAATTAGAATCAGGGAGATTACCAAACACTTCAGGGAGTCAGGGAGATCACCCAATCTTCAGGGAGTCTCCCTGATATTCAGGGAGAGTTGGCAACTATGGTTAAAGACCCTTTCCGATATAAAAATGCTGATTGGTTAGCCCTTTCTGCGTTTTAGTTTGAGCAGGTTCACTGTCGCCATTCTGAACACTTGCAAAAATGGTCTGTATCCCAATGATATTTCTTCTCAGGAAACTCAAGCAATACAATGCCCTGAATACTCAGAGCCTAGTTCCAAATAAAGTTAATAAATGTGCTATTAAGAACAAATCAGTTGGTTGTGATGGATCTAGTGGAACAGTGCAGCAAATGTCTGGTTGCTATGGGTTACTGCATTTTTTAACATACACACTATTGTTGAATACCTTGACATTTTTCACTCTATCCTATTCCTTTGCTGCTTCATTTTCTTTAGCAGGATTGGTAGTTTATTCAATAAAAATCCTGCTGCTGATAAAACCAAATGGACTTATAAGAGAGTATGGTCCGGAAGACCGTGCTTACGCAATCTATGAGACTCCCTGAAGATTGGGTGATCTCCCTGACTCCCTGAAGAGTTTGATAATCTCTCTGATTCTAATTTCATCCATTGAGATCTATGCAGATGAACAATTTCATGGAGGCCAAGATGTAATGAAAGAATCTTGTTAATCAGCTGCAGCGTCACTTTTAGCTTTTCTATAAAGATAGTAATGAAAGTATTCACTGACAATTTAATAATCAATAAATACTGACATTTTTATTGTAAAATAGTTTTCCTGGCAGTGCTAGATACACCTATGGGTGGGGCTATTCACAGGACACACCTCTTTGGCGTTACAGGACACACCCCTTTGGTGCAACACCTTGATAGTGCTCTCACAATCTCCCTGATATTCATTTGCAAAAGTAGGCAACCATGGTGTATAGAAATGGTACGTAAATAGCGTAAAATAAGCTACTACGCATGCTTAGTAGCTCAATTCTTAAAACAACGCATGTATCACGAAAACTGCGTAACTGCGAATTGTTAATAACTGCAATGTTATTTGTCCCATTAACAAAAATCTCTGCTGAAAAGTGTAAATAAAATGTTGTTAATTCATTTATCTCATATGTGTGAGGCCAGCAATACTCCCATTAGCACTGATTATTGACCTTCCTTTGCATACTCTGCCAGCTATAGATTAAACAAGACTCATAATCAGTTTCCTGTTACAATTCAATTTCCTTTTTGCAGCAGAAGAGCTGGATTGTTAATCTCTCTGTAATGTCTTAGATCACATTTAAGAAAAGGTTGCTAACATTTTGACAGCAAGAGCAATGAAATCACTGGGTGCTGAATGCCTCTGTCTGTGTTTTTTAGGGCACTCATATGGGTGCAATTCTAATGTCATTATGGAAATAGAGGTGGCAATGTCATTACTATCACTGGTTATCTACCTTGATAATATATTAACAACTGTAATTTCATGTCCATATTAAAGCAGCAATTTGCAATAAAATTATTTTTTACACTAATCACAGTCTATAAGTGGAATGTTGGTATTTACCAATAACACATTTTACAGACTACAGTAGCACAGGGTTACCATTGCTTCCCTGTGGGGGATCCTGGAGGGAAGAGAGAGATGCTGATATGGGGGCGGGGCTTGATGACATGCTTTATGCAAATCGCATTTCAAAGCACCACCTCCTGACTAGCAATGTCATTTTCATAGTATTACTAGAAATGGGGGCAGAGCTTGATGATGCAAATGATGTCTTCAAGTCCCAACCAATCCCTAGTAGCGCTAGAAATTGTAAGCAAGGCCGCTAACAGGAGGTCACAGCCCATTGATACTACCATTGGCTCTGTAGCAGCAAGTATTAGCGGTATATACCTACTGCCGATACTTGCTGCTCAGAACTGCCCATTACCAGGCCAATGTGCAGGGAAGGATTTCCTGTGCTGGTAGAGAGTGGGAAGGGGGGCTATGGCTGAGAGAGGGCAGCACTAAACTGTCAGCTGCTGGCATCGTATTTAAACCAAGCGCTCAGCACTCATAGGATCGGAATCACACATAAGTAAGTGTGCAATCTACGTGCGTGTATTAACAATTTTTAAAACTGCGCATGCTCAGAACACAAAATACGCACGGGAAACATAGCCGACTGACTCATACACACGGACATCTGCCTTACAACTGATGCAGAGACGAGTCCCGCATGCATGGCTAGAGGGGCAAGACACTTAATGCAGATGAGCTCCACACGGACTACTAATGTACAGAATGGGCGTGCCAATGCGGTTCAGGTAGCCCTCGACCACTCGTAAGTTGCTGAAGCCTGTCGTACCATGTGGAAATCCATGCGTCCATACACACTGCACACAGCCATCAGCTGCTGCGTAATTTACATCAATGCACGTGTGCGTTTACTTAACACACATACGGCTCATCTACTTAAAGCTATGGTTTTTTACTATTAAATACAAGACTGTAAACAGTGTCAAGGTAGCCTTTTTTTTCACTTATTTACGTTTTTCCCAATATAGGATTAATGTTACATTAGTTTTTTGATTATTTTAAAATATTACACTTATATAAACCTGCCAAATGGAAGCTATTTGCAAATTTATGCTACACTGAAAATTTTTTGCAGGATTATATATTTTCCATTTATCTTCTTTACTTATTATTTTTCCCCTTTTTTATGGTTGTTTATGGCACAGTGAAAGTTGTCTTTTGTTTTCTCTTCTTCAAAGAATTAATTGATAGGCCAAAATAACAAAGGCATGCTAGTTATTACATTCATTCAATAAAACAGCAATGTCTGTGATGCTAAACGTTTAGCTGAATCTCTACTAAATCTAAGTCCCCAAATTCACGCACGATTCAAGGGCCATATCCTAGGTACTTTCCTAGTTCTACGTTACACATGGGAAAACATGAACGAGTGTGTGGTTAGCTGCAGCCGCTGCTATCATTGCATCGTACATTGTGTATATTTGCGATGCGTATTTTTAGGCAAACACACAATTTCTATCCTAAGTGTGAATCAGGTCGATAGTGCTGAGTTCTGTATTAAGCCGCCAGCCTCTGAACCCTGCCTGCGCACACAAGTTCAACCCCTCATCCAGACTTATGCCCCGCCTCCTTGCTATGGAGCCTGAGCTGTTTTACTTCTTCCCTTGCCCAAAATCTGCACACATCAGTCTCTATATGCTGCTCATAGGCTGAGTGACGAGCGCTGTCTTAGGCTGACAGTCAGTTCAGTGAATGCATGTTGTGTGCCTGCCCGGGTCCCTCTCTCACTGAGCCCCATAGCGGCCAAACTCCCTGCTTCTACAGTAGTTACACCACTGGTCATGGACAACAGAAATCCCTCCTTATCCTTTAAGTTTCCATTCTTCTGATAGCCATCGTCACTGATACATGTTAAATCATCATGATGTCCCATTTCAGCTATCTGCAATGCCTCACAAGCCGTGGTGATTGTATATATCGGAGTTTGCTAGTGCAGGTTTTTGCCTTCTAGGATGATTCTGCCCCCAAATTTTATTTAATTGTCGAGCTCAGTGTTCAATATTCATGATAGCCTTAAGCACACACAAGTATTTCAGTGTCGCTATTCTCTCTACTCGGGTTTCAGGAGATTTTACAAGAACTTGGTCTGTTGAGTACTTTTCTATGTTGTCGCATACTTTATTACAGCTGAGATTTTCTTCCTCCCTTGAAATAACCTAATTGTGTCTAAACATCAAAAATAAGGAAGATAATTTCCTAGCTCACTGTCAGTAATAGTATGGGTTTGATGGACTTGCGCTCTGTGCCCGTCTCTTTTTTTTTTAAAATAATTTATCCTTGTGTCTAAGGGACTTAGGAGAATCCTTGACAAGTTAGATGGAGTTTATTGGCTTTGTTTATCAGAAAAACCCTCCAGCTTATCAGGATTGACATTAAGAACAGATATAACTCAGAAACTCTGGAATTACTTTGAGTGAATAACAGACCAGAGCATCACCACACACAGGAGCTTCAATATATCACATGGGAGCATTTCTCTGAGCAAAAACAATAAAAAAAAAAGATAAACAATGTTGTTGCTATTATTGTTATAATGATGTTGATTATTATTACTATTATGATGATCATTGTTATTATTACTATGATGATGATGTTGTATCAGGGTTGCCGACTCTCCAATAATGTCCGGCAGATTCACGAAATGCGGGCAGTTCTCCCGGTATCCCGGGAGAGCTGGCAAATCTCCCGCAAAGTGACTTGAGGCCCGTGGTTTCCTGGAAACCACAGCCTCAAGTCCTGCCCCCCTGCCTAGCAACACTAGTTTACTTGATGATGCAATGTACGCTATCAAGCCCCGTCCCGATCACTATTACAGTTAAAAACAGGTAAGTATTAGTGAGAGGACGGGCTTAATGACGCAATTTGCATAAATATGCGTCATTAAGTCCCACCAACTGCATGCATCTATAGCTTCCCTCCGGGAGATCCTGGAGGGGAGCTGTTAAAAGTCAGCAACTATGTTTTATATTCTTTAGGTCAGGGGGTTCTCAACCCTGTCCTCAAGTACCACTAACGGTCCAAGTTTTTTAAATCTCCTTACTGGAGGTGTGCTCATAACTGACAGTTACATTTTAAAAGCTCGACAGGTTTTGAAGGGAGACCTACAAAACATGGACTGTTAGTGGTACTTGAGGACAGGATAAAAACTCTTCTTTAGGTCATATGCAAACTAATAACATTTATATTTTTTTTCTTTTACTTTTCAGTGTACCAACATTCCAGAGTCTTCCTGAAGAAATACTTAGTAAACTCGCTGATGTACTTGAAGAGGTAAAATAAACAAAGTACAAACTTTATATGGGATAAAATATATTGTATTATATGTATATGATGATGATTATTATTATATTTTTTTTATTATTATTATTATTATTATTATATGTTGTCACTTGTACACAATATAGCCTACATACTGTCTTTACTTTTGCACCCTCTTGACATGAGTCAGAACAAACCACACTAATATATAAGAATCACAAACCTGATTCACAGTTAAGAAAATGCTGCTTTTTAGGTGCGTATATTTAAGATATTAAAGGACTTAAGAACCTATTTCCTCAAAGTTCATAATGAAGGGGCATGAAGGGAAAAGTTAAGAATGAAGATAAGCGGATTGGGTGGAGGGAACCCTTTAAATAGGGAAATCTGGGCGTGGTTAGACAAAAACGTTCTTAATTAGCCGTCCTACGCAAACAGCTACAAACCTAAAAATAAGGTAGCCCTATGGCATTCGTGAGAAACTGAGATTATTATTATATTTTTTTTATTATTATTATTATTATTATTATATGTTGTCACTTGTACAAAATATAGCCTACATACTGTCTTTACTTTTGCACCCTCTTGACATGAGTCACAACAAACCACACTAATATATAAGAATCACAAACCTGATTCACAGTTAAGAAAATGCTGCTTTTTAGGTGCGTATATTTAAGATATTATACTGCGCAGGCAAAGTACCTTAATATACGCAATTAACGTATGACTTAAGAACCTATTTCCTCAAAGTTCATAATGAAGGGGCATGAAGGGAAAAGTTAAGAATGAAGATAATAAGATTGGGTGGAGGGAACCATTTAAATAAGAAAATCTGGGCGTGGTTAGACAAAAATGTTCTTAATTAGCCGTCCTACGCAAACAGCTACAAACCTAAAAATAAGGTAGCCCTATGGCATTCGTAAGAAGCTGAAAACTGAGGGAGTTGCCTTGCTACTTTTTGCATATTATTAAGAACTTAAATCATTCTTAAGTGTGAACACGGTCCCACATGAGCATTTTTTTTATTTAACATGGAAACGAGTGAGGAATAACGTAGTAAATACTGTAAAATATAAAATGCATAGTAATGTAAAATGTATAGTAAGACACATTGGAGTAGGGCCATAATACTAGTGTGTGTTACATGCAGTTGTCCAAGTCACTAAGCAAATGGGGTACAAGTATGTTAATATTTAACTTATCTTAATATTTATATTTAATTTCAAATGTATTTATTTTCTTATTTTCTTATTTAGTTTGGTTACCAGTTCAGTTCTAGGGGTCGTCAGATTTTCCTTTTCGCTTCTGTTGCAAAAATTTCTAGCTATGTCTCTATCTTGAAGTTTAGTGCTCTCTATAATGGTCCAGAACTTCACTTTACTAGGAACACTTGTGTATATGGATTTTACTTACTACTACATAGTTACGGCCATATACAGACAGATTTCTAGTGCCTGAAGAACAAATTTCCCCACCTGTGACCTGCAGAATTCTGGTTGAACACTGACAGGGCTGAACTAATCTTATATTCTGAGCTATCAGATGTGCCTGAATAGTCTTAATGTTGATTACTTCAATCAATAAAACAACAGTGGATACATGCAAATGTAAATCTTATTAAGGCACTAATAATGTTACCCATGTTCTTCTGTATATATGATTAATATGGATAAAACATGTATGCAAATCAGAGTTGGAGCTTGCCATTGGCAGGCCCTCGAGCACATTTTGGGTTGGTTGCTCCATTTTCTTAGTTTGACTGAGACCTCGTGTTCTACAGCAGGAAACCTCTCTCTGTAAAAGTTGTCAAGTTACAAGGTAATTACCATATGAAGGAGTGTGGGTCTGGCAGGTACAAGTCCATATCCTTAAAAATGCTGTATTGTATAAATAAACATTGCATGTAAATTGCGAACACACAGCTAACCCAATGTCGAAACACCACATACTATTTTGTGTGCAACTTCATCATAAACTTTTCCATGCATATGTTCAGTGCTCCGAAAGGTAAGGCAAAAAACTACCCCAACCCTTCCCCTAATTCTAACCCTAACCCTCCCCTTCCATTACCCTAACCCTAACCCTCCATCTCCCGCAGCCTGACCCTAATGCTAACTCTCCATCTCCCGCACCCTGACCATAACCCTTCCTCCCCTGCAGCCTGACCCTAACCCTCCCTTCCCTACAGCCTGACCCTAACACTGGAGAGGTTACTCACCTTTCCCGTGGTGCGGGTCCTGCAGTAGCGGCGCCGTTTCAGAAAACGGAATGGGGGAATAAGCCGATCAGCACACTCACCCATTCTGAAAAAAATATATAAACTGGTGGGTATTCCAAATAGGGACATCCGGAAAGGAACTTTCAGATGTCCCTATTTCGGAAATCAGAATTTCTAACTGGGGACTGCAACCGGTTCTGGGCATGTGCAGTGCTAAAACAATGTCCAGATGTCCTAAAAATCTCTATATAAGACCCAGCATTCCTAAATCCTATCCAGAATAAACTATACCGGCGCAACTGCATAGAAAGCTTTAGAACAAGACACACTACCGCATTATGAGGATATGTGTTATAAAGACTGCTCTGTGTGCTGGAGGAATTACCATTAATGCTTTACGCAGCAAGAAGCTTAACGATTAAGTTCTCATGGCATTGAGAAAAGACAGCAAGTTTTAGCAAGTATGAAATTTACTAGAAGCTACAGTGTACAATAATGAGGTAAGGAATACTGGACACAGATCAGCAAAAACATGTCTGCTTCTGGCTCTGGGGCTGCTTATAGACCCGCAAACAAATCCTGGAGATACTGCCCCTAATGACTTGATAATGTCCTGCTTGTATAGTCTCTGGCAGTCATTTTCAGCTGCTCAGCTTTGTGCGTCTATTTTATCAATAAACTTAAAGTGTTTTACTCAGCACTTTTACTCGGTGTGAGGTCTCCCCTGCTGCCCAAAGTATCCTGCGCGACACAGCAAGACAGCAAGCACAAGCATTTCACAGTCCCATCTAACACTGACTGTTTCTGAAGCACTACAGGCCTCTGGCCAATGGACAGTAACAATTTACTTTCTCCGGAAGAGACGGAAATGTTAGGTGTGACAGCTGCTGTTTTTATCTGAGAAACAAAAAAAGAAAATTGCCATAAGTAAATAGCCATCGGCAATAACAAGTGTGTATACTGCAGATTGGTAATGAAATATGAAACAGGACATTCCGTCATATATTATGCTGAAGAGAACGTATTTTATTTTTATGTCTGCAGTGCACACTACTTTTTCAAAAGAAAATACAATGCGTGGCACAAAATGTACTAAGATGCACATTAAACTTTTAATACTTTCTTTGTGGTTAGTAATTGTAAGTAAATAAATTCAAACAATGCATTAAATCAAAATAGACAGGACCTGACCGAATTTAGCAGGACCGGATTTAGAAGTCAGCCTGGTGTCAGTGGGTTCAATAATAGCATTTTAGAAATACAGGCAGCCGAAAGCTGATTTTCTGCTGCCTCCATTTCAAAAATACTACTATTGCGAAGTTTTTATGACTGAATGAGTGAGTATGACGCACTGGGGAGTACTAGGGTCAGGCTACGGGGAAGGGAGTTTTAGGGTTAGGCTGCGGGGAGGTGAGGGGAGGGGTGTTTTAGGGTTAGGCTGAGGGGAGGGGTGTTTTAGGGTTAGGCTGTGGGGAGGGGAGTCTTAGGGTTAGGCTGTGGGGAGGGGACTTTTAGGGTCAGGCTGTGGGGAAGGGAGTCTTAAACTCCCTTTCTAATCACCTATAAAAACTCGGGTTTTTGGTGGTGATGTGAAAGGTACCGGGGTCCTGGTCCCGGGTCTTATGACCCAGGACTCAGACATGGGAAAAAAGAATGCTTTTTCCCATGTCAGACCCTGGTAAGTGGTGATGTGAATGGTGCTGACACTGGTTTTTTTAACCCGCGTCTCACCTAACACACCTGATTGGAAGGAATTGTTTACTCTTTACTCACACACACTTTAATCCATCTTCTCAGTTATACCGCGTTCACATTAAAACTGCCTAAGAAGCCGGCTTTTTAGGCAGTGGGCAGAATTTAGAAAATTTGAAAGTGGTGCGTTCAGACTGAGCTGAACGCACCGGCTTTTTTTTTTTTTTTTTTTTTTAAACCCGGAGAGACGAAAAATCAGCAGGGCTTTTTCACATAACAGTATTGGTAATACGGGGATTTTTATATATATATGCAAAAAGCCGGCTATTGAAAAAGCCGGCAAAAACCCAAAAAGACCCGGGGTTTGCGTTCAGATTGCCAAAAAAAAGCTGGGGTTTTCATGAAACCCGGCAATTTCATGAAAACCCCGGCTTTTAGGTGGTAATCTGAACGGGGTATAAACAAGTCCCTCCCCTGGAGCCACACGCTTCCCCTAAACCCTAGGGTTTTTTATTTTGCCCTGGCTTATTGCCAGTGGTGATGTGAAAGCGGTATTAAGGTCAGGCTGTGGGGAGGTGAGTCTTAGGGTCAAGCTGTGGGTAGTGAAGTCTTAGGATCAGGGGACCGGATCCAGACCTGATAACGTCAGGTCACTTACAAAAAAAAAATGTACTCTGTTATTTTTTTTATTTTGAGAGTTTCTTTCAGTTTCATAATGTTTGTTAATTGTATGATACTTACATACTTTCTAGATTATACTGCCACCTTATGTCTGTTTTCATTTTTGCAGGCTTTAGTAAATTAAATAACTGTGGGCCGTATTCAGAGATCCGTGTCCCAATCGGTCTGCAAATATACGCACGGACGGAGCAAGGAACACCCACCAAAATCCCAGTCACCCCCCTTGCTAATCCATGCTCTCTAAGACTTACGCCTCCATAGACCAGCTGTAACTTTCCTTGTGGAGTTCCGTGCGTATATATGTCCTCCATCTGCGCGTATCTTGATAATCACGCCCACTTTCCTTCATGTAAATGCCTCCCCCGCCTATTTTTATTTAAATTCTCCTGTGCGTATTTTTCCATTGCATATTCGGACGTACGTATCCAAGTGCGATTCACAGGTCCGTCCGTAAGGCACTTCCGCGCGTATCATCGTCAATTGTGTAAATGAAGTTACTACGCATGCGCAGTTGAAATGTACCTGAAAATACGCACGGAACTGGCCGGGAAAACGGATCTCTGAATACGGCCCTGTAATTCCTGTTTAGTACACTGGGAATATGTAATATTCTTTGTTCATGAAAAAAATGCAGTGCTCCAAAAATGTGTATATAATAAATTAGTTGGCTTGTAAAATCAAAACAGCAAATGGCACTTGTATTATAAAACAACAGTATATTTATTTATTCAATAATTAACAATCCTTTAATATAGTTAAAAGTCAAAAGGGTGAAGGCAGAAAATCTGACACAATTACTGCAGTTAAAATTCAATATGTTAAAGAATATTGCGCTGTCTCATAAATTCACCAAAGATGTTATTTAATGGGTTTGAAAGACTCCAATTTATATTGATCACAAGTCCAAAATACCCAAATAAAGCACATCTTCCGGGTCGGAGGCGTCTCCCAGGCTTTTTTCTTTATTTTTTTAACCGTTCTGAATATTTTAATATTGTTGTTTATTTATTTATTTTAATAAAAATGTGATTTAAAAAACTAAACATTTTAAAAACATTTTTTTTTTTACATTAGCACACATTTTGGTTTATCCCAGTGGTCTCCCCATACATGTCCCCCTTTTTCTCCCCCTAATAAAAGCTATTAGGGGAAGAAAAGGGGGGAATATGGGGACATCACTGGGATAACTGCCCTTATGCCATCCTGAGATGGCGTTAATTTTATGCCGGGAGCAGAGTGTAAGACTCCGCTCCAACATTTCATAAATATTAGGAACCGCCGGCCCGCTCTAAAAAGAAACGGGCCGGTAGAGAGCCCCGATAGTTATATGGATCGCCATGGAAATTACTATTTTCCATGGTGATCCATTGTTTGTAGATATGAAAATCTTCATTTATATGTGATAATGGCCATTTTCACAAGCAAATGAGCATTATCACATGAAAATGATGTTTGTAAGTAGACCCTACAGACTGTGCTAGTTGTTGAAACATGTTGGTTAATGTTGGGGGCATTATTGAAGACAGCACAGATTCCACTAGATGGCATTCAACTTCCCTAGTTACTATAGATGGCATTCAACTTCCCTAGTTACTATTTAGGTTTAAAAGAACTCACAGTAAACAAGCTATTATAAGATCATAAACATTTATGCTAATGGATAACAGGTCCTATCTAATGCAATAATTATCCATCAAAGTACATTTAACAGCATAGAGCAAGTTAAATTGATTTTTCTACAAATGTTTATTATTATTTTATTTATTTATTAATAGGTTTTTAAATTAGACTTTTAAATGTATCAGATTACAATTACAGAGAATATTTCACATTCACCTGCTCCATTGTAAGTTTCCTAACACAGACACACACACACACACTAGGTTTAATTTAGTCAGCAGCCAATTAACCTACCAGCATGTTTTTGAAGTGTGCTACTCACTGACCCACCATGCTGCCCGGTTATATATATATTCCATAGACAAAAAACCTTGC
>WWET01000602.1:18676-34979 GCA_011038615.1 Limnodynastes dumerilii
GGAACTTAGCGTTAGGCTGTGGGGCAGGGGGACTTAGGGTTAGGCTGCGGTTGGGGGTAGACTTAGGGTTAGTGTCATTGCTTACCTTTCGGAGCACCGTGTTCGGTGCTAAAGGGATTGCTATGACTCTTCGAGGCCCAGTCAGTTCAGAAATGGCTGGGAGTGAAAGGCCCTATAGAAAAAGGGCCATTCACAACCGGGACCCACACTCATCCGATTTTACCTGATACCAGCCATGTAGTGCAATATTCAGCAATCAAGATATCAAGCATGGTACAGTCAATCAGACTAAGAAACAGACAGGACAGTGGATCAGACACAGGACACTACTTACACAATCCTTTTTATGAACATAAATAATAATAAATGATCTAAGTACCTGTAGCCAGGTGTAAAAGTGCATGGCTTAAAATGGCAACCATTCTAATTGTTTTAGCAATGGTTATAACATGAAACACAAACATTTTATACTTTAAAATCTCTGGTGCTGAAATACAAACAAATGAAAAAAGAAAACAAAAAAAGAAAAGAAAACATTATTGACAACAAAAGAAATGAAAAACACAGGGGCTCGGACATCCTTCTGTCTGCTGCCGACGTTGTTAAGACATTATTCTACAAATCAATACAACTGGCAAGTGCATCCCTGCTTTTCCATGCAGAGAAAAATCACTCATTTAAAATGTCACTGCGCACCACTTGCAGGTTTTAATTTGTTTAGATTTCAGTGCTCATTTGGAAGTTGTATACAATGCTAATTGCAATCAGCACTTCGTTCCCATAGAGATGGTAACACAATTAAAATGGCAGGCTACGCAAGCTGCACTGTGCACAAATGAACCTGTTTGTTGGTGTTTCCAATTACCTGCTGATGCAAGTGTTGAGGAGCCTGGCTTTGAATTGAAGTTAAATAGTAAATTAAGCTTAAAGAATGCTTTGCATCTATTCAATGCAATCTCAGAGTTTATGCAGAGTTCTGAATTTCCGAAATAACTGCAATCAGCTCAATGTTCCAAATGAGAAGATATTGTACCTGCTAGTTTGGCTATATTTATTCTTAATTTTTTTATACCATGCCTACACATTTTCCAAATTACATGTTCCAATGAAATCCACTTAATAAGTAGATTTTACACAACAATGAAACCTGTTGCCTTCTGTCTCCTTAATGTAAGCTTTATTTATAGGAAATGCCGTACAAATGAATGTGGTTCTCTTTCGAAAGACCATCGTGCTATAGCGAACTGCAGACCGACGGCAATTTTAGAAAGCGGCGTTGCTGCGATTCCTGGAGTCGCGAAGTGTCATCCGCCAAAGGGTAGGTGTTTTAACCTAACCCTACCCTTAACCCCTTCCTAACCCTTCATTTCAAGCAGCCTGACCCTAACCTTCCCCTTCTTCAGCCCAAATCCTTCATGTCCTTTAGTCTAAACCTAAGCTCTCTTGCCCTGCAGCCTATGCCTAACCCTCCATGCCCCGCAGCCAAACCCTATCCTTCCCCTTAAGCCATAGCCACCGCAGCCACCGCCACCCTAATACACATGGGACCGGGGACCTCACCTTCATATAAATATGTCAGATCCGGTCATCTAACCGACAATAACAAATTCAACAATGATACAGCTGACACCATAATGCTGACTGTATCACTGGCAAAATACTTATAACAGTAACAAAGAAAAGTAAATGCTCCAACAACACTGCCAAAATAACACTGATAAATATTCTGTCAGCAGGGCTACCATATCAAGAATTAGAAGCATGGTTCCCTTAAAAAAGAAGGGGTGTGGGTCCCCGGAAAGAACGGCCCTATTTTTCCTATCCAGTTTCGTACAGGCTGGGATTTCGATTGCTTATGCCTCAATGAGGCATAGCAATCGATCCACGAAGCACTGAACATGACGGCGGCGTTTCCAAAAAGGAATGTGTGAGTATGCCGATCGGTATACTCACCCATTCTGTTTTTTTTTTTTTTAAATGGAGGGGTATTTGAAATAGGGACGTCCGAAAAGGAACTTTCAGATGTCCCTATTTCAGAAAACCTTCCTTCTATGCGGGGACTACAATTGTAAAAAAAAGTATAGTAAAAAAATATTGATTCCTTTCCTTCTCCCTGCTCCTGATCAAGGCTTTCTCCTCTCCTCTGTGTCCCTGCTGCCTCTACCGCCTCTGGCCCTGTTAAGGGCCCTGTAATTTCCCTGTTAAGGGCCCTGTCAGGTAGAAGAATTCCGATCAGTTAACCCTCTCAGCCCCGTAACCATCAATTTAACATACAAATCCCTAGATATATGTCAAGCAATGCTGTGATTATCAACCTTGCTGAAAATATTTCTTCTAGGTTCAGTAAACCAATTTTAAAAACAACTTAATGGTCCATCCAATGTTTTGATGTCCACAGGTAAATTAAAGTAGATAGATAGTGTATGTAGCAGGTTTTGTTTTTTGCCATGGAATCATATGTGATAAATGAAATAAAAGAAAAACGTGTATTGATCTTGTGTAATATTACATGTAGTACATCTAGGTGCTCCACATTTAAAGCATCTCACTGGAGGAACAGATTGCAGAGAAATATTAAATCCTTTGCTTTTTCAAAAGGTTAGGGGATAAATAATTCCACAGGCTATGGGTTTTTTGGAAAAATTAATACATGCAAGGAAACAATTATTATTAATGACTGGGAGAGGGGAAGGGGAAGGCCTTGTAATTAAATGTAAATAAGATTAAAGTCAAAGTGGTTGAGGAGAAATTAGTCTTTTTATTAAATATTAATACTATTATTTTAAGATCTGAACTGGATGAGAGTCATAGAGTTTTATTATTAAAGTGGGTTGACTGACGAAGGGAGGATAAAGCACTCACTTATTTCTAGGTTTCATACTGGTCATTTAAAAAAAAAATTCTAAATTCAAATAACAACTTATTAAATATGATCAATAAAATTATTATTTAGACCCAAAAACAGGTTTCTAAATATTTTTGTTTGATTATTTCAAATGAAGATAGTAGTAAAACCGCGTGATCAGGGGCGGAACGTGACAGGTTGGGCCAATAACAAGGAGGCTTGAGTCTGGATGGGCAGGACTGGGGCGGAGCTGGGCGAGACTGCTGCCTGATAGGAGCTGTCAGGGGTTCTTTTGTCCATTGTGAAACTCATATTTCCGAAATACAGACAGCAGACAGCTAATTATCACCTGTCTCTATTTCGAAAATCTGCCTAATTATAAAGTTTTCATAATGAATGGGTAATTATGCTAAATATATTTTTTGGCAACTTAACCATTCATTGGCTTTCCAACACCCGGCGCAGCACCTGACCGAAGACCCGCTGCAGACTCGCCGCACCTGACAGGAGGTTAGTGTACAAGGAGAGTCTGCAGGGAGGGGAGTCTAAGGGTTAGGCTGCAGGTAAGGGAGTCTAAGGGTTAGGCTGCAGGGAGGGGAGCTTTATAGTTAGTCTGCAAGGAAGGGAGTCTTAGGATTAGGCTTCGAAGAAGTGAGTTTTAGGGTTATGTTGCAGGGAAGGGAGTCTTAGGTATAAGATGCGAGGAACGGAATTCAGCGTAGAAAGGGAGGGTTAGGGTCAGGCTGCAGGGAAGGGAGGGTTAGGGTAATGGAACGTGAGGGTTAGGGTGAGGATTAGGATAAGGGTTGAGATTGGGGAAATACTCACCAGTTGACGCTGGGGATTTGTGCTAGTGATCTTTGATTCTTACACTCTGGTGGGACAAGAGCAAACGATTGCGGAGTGATGTGGAAAATGGCTAGCAGAAAACAGCCCTGTCGCAAAAATGCTGTTCTCTTAGCCGGCCGCCGGCCCTACCCAATTGTTAGAGGTTGACAGCTTAAAACACTGCTCGCCATTCCATGGCACATATATGGAATTCCAAGCACTGTTTAAGCTGTAAGCCTCTGACAGCTTGCGACACGTACAGTGCAGGGAGAGTGGCAGCAATGGGCCCCCCTTCTCCTCCGGGCCCTGTATCAGCTGCACCCCTTGCTGCCCCTACAGTTACCCATGTGTGTGAATATAAGGCAACCTGGAAAACATGCACTGACGAAGGGAGGATAGTTAGTGGTACTCGAGGCATGTATAACTGTGTCTACTAATTATAATCAATATTATTTATTTATGTTGTGCCAATCAATTCTTCAGAGCTGTAGAGAAATTATTTGTCATTCACATCATAATATATCATTCACATTATAATATATCATTCACATCATAATATATCATTCACATCATAATATATCAGTCACATTATAATATATCATTCACATCATAATATATCATTCACATTATAATATATTATTCATATTATAATATATCATTCACATCATAATATATCATTCACATTATAATATATCATTCGCATCATAATATATCATTCACATCATAATATATCATTCAGATTATAATAAATCATTCACATTATAATATATCATTCACATCATAATATATCATTCATATCATAATATATCATTCACATCATAATATATCATTCACATTATAATATATCATTCACATCATAATATATCATTCATGTCATAATATATCATTCACATCATAATATATCATTCACATTATAATATATCATTCACATCATAATATATCATTCACATCATAATATATAATTCACATCATAATATATCATTCACATCATAATATATCATTCACATCATAATATATCATTCACATTATAATATATCATTCACATCATAGTCAGGAAGCCATATTTTTATATAACAGAAACCTAATCCAATATCATTTAATCATAATTAAACAATATTTAATAGTCTTACAAACTGCCAGTTGTACATTCTAAGTCAAGCTTTATTGTTCAAAGGATGGATTTGACAATCGTAAGTTTCCTCGTCCCAAAAATTGTGATAATGCTGTAAGGCCCATGTATTAATATTCAACATTAAAGATTACATAGAATTTGCAGTTCAAATCAAAGTTCATCATTAGAAAGTCTACTCTATTCCTTGTATTGCATTTAGTAGTGCTAAAGAAATTGTTCAAGGTACATCTTTAAACATTTGGATACAGGGAGCCAAAGCCAAGTCACCCCAAATATTTCCCTGGCTCACTTCATTGTCACTTGTAGCTTTGTCAGCTGAAATTCTAAAATCGTTATGGAAGCAAAAAGTGCTGTTCTTTCTGAATAACTTAACTTCTATCTAAAGATGTTATTCAGCTGTTAGAAAGACTAGAGAAATATAGATTATATAAAGTCACAGTAACTTTTCCATGAGAATAGTATAGTGACCAAGAGGTCAGAATGAATGGTATTTTTCTCCAAATACCTCAGCAACATTCTTTTCAGCGGTCATTTACTGAGTTTCAGCAGCTCCTATTAAGAATTCTGTGGCTGATGGTTTAACAATAGACTGGATGAAATGAGACAGCCTTCTCATTAGAACATGTACAGTCCTACAAGACATTCCAGTGATGTGTTTCCAAATGTGTCAGCAGAGGTTCTCACCCTAGATGATACAAGAGATATTTTTACCAGCTGCAACCATTTCTCATTTAACTAAAAAAATCTAAGTTCTGACAGTGATAGGTATAGCCATCCATCTTGGCTTTAATAGATTACTTCCTTGTTAATTACTGTGTAAAATATACATGGTTTAGGAGTCTGCTTGTCTTAGGCTCTTTCACATTCCCCTGACAGTGCTGTATGGAAAGTTGGTTAGTGTCAGGGATCACCACCATAGCCAATCAGTAAAGAGGTACACATTCACTGTGCCTATATTAAACACATTGACACCTAGAGTCAGCAGCCAAAATACAATTTCCACTGGAGATTGTCAGTTGAATTTAAGAATGTGATTGGTACAGAGTACAGAGTCTTCCAATGACATCTAGAGAATCGAGAGAAATGTGCACTGTTCAAAAAGAGAGCTCATAACAACAAATTATTGCAATAAAGAGTCTATAATGAACACAACCAGTGACATAACTACAGTGGGAGTACGTGTTGTGGCTGCTATGGGCTCCGGAGAAAAGGAGTCCCACACATAGAGAGGTGGCATGGAAAGAGTCCAACCCCCCCTTCCCTGCCTTTCTATCCAGACTCTGGCCCTGTCTCTTTGCTATAAGGCCTGAGTTAGGAGACTTCCACCACTGAACACAATGGTGGTCAGCCCTTGACTTGCTCTGCTCTACAGGTGCCATATGCCCTGAGGGTGTTGAAGTTGTTATAGTGGTTAGTACATGAAAAGTTAACACACTTTCACAAACTTATAAGTGGTGTGCTCCGCCTTTATCTTTGCAAACATCCTACAGTTACACTAAGAACTGGTTCCTGAATTCCACTGCCGTCGTGTAAATAACACCTCCACAGCAACAGCAGAATTCTGCAGCTGTGATCATAAGTATTGTATGTGTAAGGGAACACTCCCCTCGCACATATATCGGTTTCCACCTTTTTCTAAAGGGCTGTTCTCTACCAGCCAGTTTCAAACCCTAAGACTCCCTTCCCTACAGCTTGACCCTAAGACTCCCTTCCCTGTATCCTAACTTCCTCGCAGCCTAACCCTAAGACTTCCCTCCCCACAGCTTAACCCTAACCGTTTCAACCCATTATCCGAACCCTCCCCTTCCATTACCCTAACCCTTCCTTCCCCTTAGCCTAACCCTAAGACTCTTTTCCCCACAGCCTGACCCTAACCCCCTTCAATTACTCTAACTTTAACCCTCCCCACTGTCTTACCCTAAAACTCCCCAGAGAGTTTTACGCACTTCTCCTGTCTCTGCGTCAGTGTTTCCAAAGAATAAATGAGTAAGTATGTGCATACTTACCCATTCTAGAAAAGTTTAAAAAAAATAACTCCCTTTTCGTAATAAAGACAGACGAGCCTTTGGCTGTCTTTACTCCTAAAAGACCCACCGACACGTGTTTCGCTGGAGGCTATTTTTTTTACCTTGAAAAAGCGCCTTCAGCAAAACCCGTGTTTGTGGTCACACTGACACACTGCTCCTTCCCTGCACTCCTGTACTTTCCAGACGGTTTTTTAATTCTGCTTCCTGATGATTATGTATGGCTCATTCAGGCAGGGTCAGTAGATGCTCCCCTGTGGAGTGAAGACTGGTATTATTTGTTTATTTCTTTTTTTGACTTTTTTAGTGCAGGGACAGATTTGGCCATTTATGCTCTTTGATATGTTATTTCTATTATTTGATTGGAGTGGTAGAGTGCGTGTTTCTTGTTATGTTTTTAATATGTATTTGTACTTTGTGATACATGTTTTCTAACGTTCCCTTTTAACTTTGTTGCTCTTTGCAATTTTGATACATATTTCATTATAATAAAGATTGAAAGATTTTTGGCATGAACTGCTCCGTTATTATTGGTCTTGTTAGGGATATCTGTGTAAGGTTTTCCCTGGTTCATTCTTACTGTCATTGTATTCTGTGCATGCAGGGAGAATGCTTTGCTTTTGCTTACTGCACACAGATACTGACCAGCTTCACTTTTACACTGTTATTTAGACTTGGGCTGGGAAAAGCCACCTCTCAACTCTAATACTGTTTGCAACAGATGAAATTTGACTCCTCTGAAATCCACATAGTTTTCCCAGGTGTAACTTTCCTCTCTAAACTTCAATCTCTGAATCAGGGCCTGTAAGTGGAGAAAGCATGGACGTCGTCTTTAAATGATTCAATCAAACCTAATAACATATTCTGACTTATTCAGAAGCATATAAAATTAGTCTCCCTGTATTGTAAAGATGTGGAATAAAGGATAAAAGTTCATATTACTGAAAATGCATAATTGTCACTGAGCGTTGTATTTCCAGTAACAAACTAATGGCTTCCTATCATTGTGCTGCCCATTTAATTATTCTTGAAATATTTACAGCTTTTTTATTTATCTTTTATTGTGTTACAATTCACTTTTATCCTCATGCAGTCACAGGATTACTGGAATATACAGTAGTTACAGTCAGGGAGTGAGTACCTAGGACACCGTCAGCGGGCAGAATGTTTTTGTACGGAGTCCCAAGGGAAAAAGCTCTGAGACTAATTGTAGTAACCAGTTCAACACTATCCTCTAATTAGAGAAAAGGGCTAAATATACAGACAAAGCAAAAATATATAACGGCAACTCAGCAATACCAGGCTCAACTTCACGACTAAGCAGTTTATGAGACAAACCAGTTTTTTTTGTTGGGGTTTTTTGTCTTTTTTATTGAATAAAAATGCAGTGCAAATAGAAGTTTTTGTAGTTTTAATGTAGCTACTTTGTCCTGGCTGCATATCTAAAGGTCAGTAAGGATAGTAGACCAATGCTGGCTATTAGTAGCTATTAGATGGCAATAACCTATAGTGAAATCTCATTTTTATATTCATTTATAGCTATTTACAGTAGAGTCTCTGACACCTGAGAGGGCCCTTTAAAAAGGTATTAAAGTTAAATGTGACAAAATTATTGTCACACACATTATGCATAGTTTTCGCATCACTGGGTCAAGCTGTAATGTATACATTTGTATATGATGCCAGTGAAATAAAGCTTTAGTCATGGCAGTTAAATGTGGCAGTATAAAGATTAAGTAAATGCGATGTGGAGAGGTAGATTCGACAATATGGAGATTTAGTCATGGCGGCCTAGAGGTCTTTCAAGACTGCGCGTCCGCAATCTATGTAACAAAATGGTACGTAGATAGTGTAAAGGAGTTACTACGCATGTGTAGTAGCTCTATTCTTATAACTGCGCACTTAAGAATCAATGGGCCAGACCCAGAGCTACGGTCGCCGTCTTAGTTATGGCGGCTGTATGCGGAAGAACGGCATATTTGCCGTTCTGCACATGCGCCGGGCAGATGTTGCCCGGCGTAGTCAATAATTCAGGGTTCCCTGAATCAGACGTCCGTAACTATATTGTAGTGGGGGTGTGCTGCGCCGTGACTACGTTGTAGTTACGGAAGGTAGGCGGGGGAGGGAAATTAGGAAGGGAGGTCAGGGTTTCCCTGATTACGCTCCTGTTTGAGCGTAATTACACTCGGTTACACCTGCTGAAGTTAGGGTAGCTTTCAGCCGGTGTTACTAAGTGTGACTATGCTCAGAAAGGGGGATTGTCAGGGGGAGTGCACCAAAGCTACGCTGGCCGTACTTATGGACAGCGGCCCAGTGTAGCTCTGGATTTGGCCCAATATTCTTAAGTGAGAATCCGGTCCTTAGTCATCAGGGCATGGAGATTTAGTGATGGCAGTATGGAGATTTAGACATGGCAGTGTAAAGATTTAGTCATGGCGGCCTAGAGATTTAGATGTGCCTATATAGAGATTTAGGAAGATATTCACAGATCCGTTTTTGCGTGGGGTTGCGTGCATATTTTTAGGAGCGGATTAACTGCGCATGCGTAGTAACTTTTTCCACACACATCACGTAGTATTTACGCGCGTAAGTACTTTTGGCATGGACTTGTGAATTGCACTTAGGGACATACATAAGGAGGGATGTGGTTTTTGTCCGTACGGTAGAAATTACATGAAAGTGGGCGGAAGGAAGCATTTAAATAGCTTTTGATGGCGCGGTTAGATAAATACGCACATAGCAAGTAACATACGCGGGTAAGCACACACGTAGACTTAAGGGTGCCCTATGGAGGCGGAAGTCACTGAAAACCCGTCTGACCGAGGGGAGTGTCATGGGTGCTGCCTTTAATATATGGAGGTTGGGAGGTGCAACTACAATTAATCATTTGGTTTGCAAGAGCAGGAAACGGCCTCTTACATTTTCTGAAACATGTGAGAAATTTGAGGCGGTCTGGGGATTCCCAATGGCATTTTTACAAGTCAGACATTATGTCACGTTTTTCGGATGTGGATTGGGTTAATTCTTTAGACCGACTGCTCCTTAAGACACCTTCTCAATCTAAGGCTATCAGCATTCATTATCGTGCGCTTCAGGAGGAAGTTGATCATTCGCAAATACGGTCTGAATTGTCCCAATGGATTTTGTTATTTCCCAAACTTACTATGGATAGACTTATCCGCACTCTGACCCAGTCCAGGAGATTGTTGCCGGCTAGCAGATATCAAGAACTATTTCTTAACATCTTTCACAGAACTTACCTTTCATCCAGAAGACATCATATTATGGGTTTGGGAGGGGGTCCTAGTTGTCCAAAATGTCAAAATGCTGATTCGGGGTTATATCACTGTCTGTGGGACTGCCCTGTTATTCGCCACTTCTGGCTTAAAGTTAAGCAATACGCTGAGTCGGCATTTATTAATTATGTCCCCTTTTCCCCTGAATGGGGAATCCTTCCGGATCATCAAAGAGCAGAAAGAGGTTGTAGGAAGATTTTATTAGCATTAGAGCCGTTGCCAAAAAAAAACTATATTGCAACACTGGATAAATAGCAGCCCTGTTCCTTTCCAATTATTTGAAGAAAAGCTTTTTACAATTTTCCATATGGACTGGTTAGAGACCCTGATTGATAGAGATTGTAAGGTTGAGGGTTTCTTTGACACATGGGAACCCTATATCACTAATTTATTTTCCAATAATCAGAGACACATTTATTCTGCTATGAAGGATACAGTTTGGTATCTACAGAGGATTCAGGCTAATGATCCCCCTATAATTGTTCAATTCAACGTATAACTATTCTTTGGTATAATATCCCCTGAGCTTGTAACTAATGACACTGTTTTCTTTTAATTTGAAAGTATTTTGCAACTACAACTGAATGTTCTTACAAACCATTGGATGTAGAGTTGATATGCTCATATTAGTTTAGTGTTTTACGCTAAAATGGATGTTATCTACATTCTACTTGATATCATTATTGTAATTGATGACTGTATTGATGTTTTATACTACCTGAGATTAATAAAAATATATTTTAAAAAACCGCAATAAATACAGATCTGTGAATCCGGTCCTTAGTCATGAGGGTATGGAGGTTTAGATGTAATACTATGGAGTTTTAGTGATGGCGGTATGGAGTTTTAGTGATGGCGGTATGAAGATTTAGTCTGTGTGGTATGGAAATTTAGTCATGGCGTAATGGAGATGACAGTATGGTGGTATGGAGAGTTAGTCTTGGCAGTATGAACATTTAGTCTTAACAGTATGAACATTTAGTCATGGCCAGGGGTGAATGTAGACTGACATGAGCCCCATAGAAAGGATGTGGGGTTTAATCAAATAGGACCAGAATCAGAGTTTGACAATAAGAGAGGTAAGATTTTATTCTATGCATGCAGGGAGAACACTTTGCTTTAGCTTATTGCACACAGACACTGCTTAACTTTTACACTTATTTAGACTTGGGCTGGGAAACATCACCACAAAACTATAATACCGTTTGCAACAGACGACATTTGAGTCCCCTGAAATCAATAGGTGTAACTTTCTTCTATTATTTTCAAACTCTGAATCAAGGCCATATCACTTAAAATAATTAGTCATTGGGGAGATTGTTTTCCCTTCTACTTATTAGAGTGGAATCACTGTTTAAAGTCATTTTTCCTACTCTTTCATTCTGCATTAAGATGTAGTGTAGCTCCTGTGTAGCTCATGGAATGTCCAGTAAAAGGATGTTTTAAAGTCGTCCTCTGTGTAGCAGCTCTCAGTTCCTTGTGAGAGGTTTTCCTGTGATTTATACATCGGAAGAAACACAGAGGAGATCGGGTGTCAGCCTTGATGCAGGGCCTCTCTCCTAAATGAACACGGAACTTTCAAGTCTGAAACAACCAAAATTCTAGTATAAAAAAAAACACAAACTCAGATAGATGTAAAGTGAGACTGTATGTATTCTGTACATGAAAAGACAACGCTGAAAACCTGGGTAGCAACTTTGCCTTATTTTATATACAGTATGAGCTTTATATCTGTCAGATATCTTCATATGATTTTTATACTAGAATTTTGGATGTTTAAATAAATGAACTCTATATTAACAGCATTGCACACCTGTGTCTCTTAATGGTATTAGACCATGGTTTTATAAGTGTCCACATTAGTCCAGCTTTTTCTCCCCCTCTTTGTGCATGTATCATATGACCACTGGATTTCAGGCTTGAAAGTTCCCTGTTCATGTAGGAGAAAGCAGCTGCATCAAGACTGACACTGGGGTCCGGATTCACAGTTACGCAGTTTTCCTCTTACGTACGTTGTTTTAAGAATTTAGCTACTACGCATGCATAGTACCTTATTTACGCTATCTACGTACCATTTCTGTATGTAGATTGCGTAAGCGCGGTCTAAAGACCACTGTTTCTCTATGATACCTCTGTCTCTCCCACTGTCTCTTCTATAATGCCCCTTCCTCACTGTCCCCTCTTTTATACCCCTGTGCTGCACTGTTTCTCTATGATACCTCTGTCTCCCCCACTGTCTCTTCTATAATGCCCCTTCCTCACTGTCCCCTCTTTTATACCCCTGTGCTGCACTGTTTTCTATGATACCTCTGTCTCCCCCACTGTCTCTTCCATAATGCCCCTTCCTCACTGTCCCCTATTTTATACCCCTGTGCTGCACTGTTCCCTCTATTATACCTCTGTCTCCCCCACTGTTCCCTCTATGCTCTTCTCACCACTGTTCTTTTGAGCTCAACCCCCATTGTTCCTAGCACAGTCTCTCTCACAGACTCACCTCTTCAATACTCACCTTATCTGCTCTTGTTTTCTGTTGTTGACACATCAGTATTGCCGGCTGCATGATTTATTGCTACAACCTGTAGCATCGGCAGCTGGCTCTATACTGTTCAGGGGAGCGTGCCACAGGAGGAATGTCACTGATTGACAGTCCTGATCTACTTATGAACAGTGTTACTATGCTGAAGGCCCACCAGCATAATAACACTGGTGATAGGTGGTTGAGGGCTGTCAATCAGTCACATCCTTCCTGCCGCACGCTCCCCTGAATCTTATAGAGCTGGGTTGTCGACTCTCCCAGAATATCCGGGAGACTCATGAAATTTGGGCAGTTCTCCTAGTATCCCGGGAGAGCCGGAAAATCTCCCGCAAGCCCCGACCCACTATTAATCACAACTGTAATCTCTAGTTACTATGGATGGGCGGTGCTTGATGATGTCATCAAGTTCCGACCAACCCATTTAACAGTAGAGATTACACAAATTTTTGACAGGGGTCGGGGCTTGATGACATGATTTGCATAAATCGCATCATTAAGTCCCGCCCCTTCTTATTAATCTATAGCTTTCAATAGCAGGCAACCCTGATATAGAGTAGAGTTGGCTGCTGTTGCTACAGTGTTTCTAAGGCAACCGGTGTGTTTAGTGCTGCCAAGAGTGGTGACAGGCATTTCCACTTTGTGGGGGGCCCCCTTGTATGTGAGGGCCCCTTGTGTGCGGGGAACCCGGGGCGGCTGCCCCAATTGCCCCTATGGTGGATTCAGCCCTGCGCATGGTGGATCCAGAATTAATAGCAAATTCCATAGTTTAGCCTTCCTCGCAGAGGCTAATGCACAAAATTTGTTATCCCACATTCCTTATGTGCGAGGTGAATGCACACTCCCTGTACTCCCATCCCACGGATGGAATGCAGAATTAGTTGACAGTCGATTTATGCACGTAGCAGGCATAAGTCAGCTGTCTTTATTCATTCTGAATTCGCCTCTAAATCTTTAAGAACAGTAGGGACCAGATTTACTAAACTGCGGGTTTGGAAAAGTGGAGATGTTGCCCATAGTAACCAATCAGATTCTAGCTCTCACTTTCCTGTTACATACTAGAGAATTTCAGCTAGAATTTGATGGGCAGCATCTCCACTTTTCCAAACCCGCAGCTTAGTAAATCTGCCCCTAGGATTACCACAGAATAATTTTGTTTTGGATGTGTGGCTTAATGACCAGTTTGAACCACTCCCCCTTTTCTTATTGGCCCCTCCCCTTTTTTATTGACCCCCTTATCCTTATTCTTTTTAACTATACCAATGCATCTGCATCACCTCTAAATCCACCACTGTTTACACAAGAAATATTAGACCTATTAGTCCTATGGAACCCACAAACACCATCATCTTTGGAAAAGTTATCTGATTGGTCAGAGTTTCTCTGTATACCTGTCCAAACCTGTATTTTATATAATGTTAAAACTAATTATAATATTATGTTTATAAATGATACATCCCTTTGTTTTCCCAGTCTTAGTAACACTGAAAATGAGTACACTTATCTAGTATAAAGAGAGTCTGTTACAAAATGTTCAGTAGTTTGGTCTTGCTGGGCAAGGATAAATGCATGATCCCAGTCACCTAAATGAGCTTTTAGGGATAATTTAGTATTCTTTTGTCGTTGTATAGTTGTTATCTTTGTACAGTATGTTTTTAGTAGAGCACACAAAAGATAATAGCAGAACACAAATGAACATTGTATCCTTCAAATGACAAAGACACTTAACTACCTCTTTCAACGGTAATGTATCTTATTTTGCTTTAAATGGCACCAGGTTTTCTATTGAGATTTGTACATAATAAAAAATAAACAAAAAGCTTAAAAATTCACATAAGTTTTTTTTTTTTTTTAGCTGAGAATAATCACATTTATGGACAGACAAAATAGAAATATTTCACTATCAGGTAATCCTAATATAACCTGTCCTTGTCCTAGAATGATTTTTATCTCTATACAGCCAAAAAGAGCATTTGTGGAGTGCACAATGGAAAAGGCTGAGGCTTACTCAGACTTATGGAGCTGGCACATTTAAACAGAAGTGATAATGAATAATGTGTTGAACTTTGAATAGTCTTCATTACATGTGGCATAACAGTTTGACAGCCTAAGGAGGAGGTACATGGTATTTGCAGCAACAAATTATTGAAGTTGCATGAATGCTACATTTTAGGTGAAGATGCAGAAGATACAGCATTCGAGTATGTTAGTTGCAACCTATGACTGTTAAATGTTTCTTACTAATTCCCCAAAAAATGCTATTATTGAATTAAAAATAGTCTGAAGATACGTGATAGATTGTGATTCCTTCATTGCATTGGAATTGGTATTGTTTACCATTAGTTGCTCACACATTCCATGCAAACTTCATTCGGTCGTCAGCCTCATGTCACCTCATGTCACCTTTGGTCCTGAGGTTTTCATCATTTTCCACTTTAGGAGTTACGACTCAATTTTAGTGACTGTGTTGTGTACTATAAATATTTTCCATTATTTCTCTTTGTACAGAGTTAAGATCGTTTTACGTATCCAAGCGCACCTAAGTTACGCACTACTAAGTATAATGCACTCCCCTCACACGCATGTATCTTAGCTGACTAACGTGTTCAAAACCCTGCCTTTTCCTTTCGTATCTCTGGTCATACGTCTTGTCGTACATAATTGTTTAACTCAGCCCATGCTGTACAATTTAAATGCCTCCCTCCAACCTCAATACGTATATTCGGCTTGTGTAAAGATGTCACGTCCTATCGTATGGAGGTAAACACAAGTTACGTACGATCAGAGTTACAATGCATAAAATCTGCTGCGTGCATGCTTAGTGCTTTCCTGCAGCCAGACTTATGCATGCAATATGCGTAAAATTATCTGTCGTTATTAAGTCTGGATTAGGCCTATTGTTGTTGGTAAGCCGTTAGACTTGCATTCATTATTATTTTATTGCTCAGAAACCTTAGGTCAGGGTTGCCGACTCTCCCGGAATGTCCGGGAGACTCCCGAAATTCAAGCAGTACTCCCGGTATCCCGGGAGAGCCAGCAAATCTCCCGCAAGTGACTTGAGGCCCGTGGTTTTACTGAAACCACGGCCTCAAGTCCTGCCCCCCTACCTAGCAACACTAGTATACTAGTGTTGCTAAGCACAGGAAGGGACTTGAAGACGCAATTTGCGGCATCAAGTCCCGTCCGACCCCTATTTCAACTAAAAACGGGTCAGTATGAGCCAGGGGGCCGAGCCTAATGACATGATTTTCATAACCGTGTAATTAAGCCCCGCCCCCTCCATGCGTCGCTAGCTTCTCTCCGGGATCTCCCGGAGAGAAGCTGCCAAAAGTCGGCAACCATGCCTTAGGTAATGATTTGTTGTGCCTCAGTATCCAGTTGGTATCAGTCAAGATAGAAGCAAAAGTTCATTAGATTCCCCTGGCACTTAAGTTCAGCAGTCACACAGGTAAGGAGCAGAGAAGGGTACAATAATACCTTTATTGCACAAAAAAATTGTATTGCACAAATGGTAACTAGTGCAAGACAACTATGGGCTCCAGTTACAAAACCCAGATGCCTTCGTTTTCATAAGATAAAAACCGTTTACCATTTACAATGCAATGACCGCCTTGGAAACCATGCCAATCATTAGCATTAGCACCC
>WWET01000602.1:56554-77839 GCA_011038615.1 Limnodynastes dumerilii
TGATTTTATAATAATTGCATTGCAACTTCTGCCAAAGTGGGTGTTAATACATTCGAAGGTTAACAGTGTTTAATATTTTTAGCTGTAAATCCGAAAAGAATTGTATTAAATGATAGTAAGTCAAAGTTGAACTAGAAAAATTGTAGCTGTTTACTTGATGTTACATTGTTAAGTTTCACCTGAAGGGTTCATATAGTGTAAATACTTACTGTTTGTTACAGGAAAATTGTTGCATTTGTTGAAGAAATTAAAACTACAATTGTAAATTATATTGTTAAATTGTATTGGGAAAAATGCCATTGAATTGAGACAATTGCTTTTTATTGTATAACAGTGCAGTAGAGTTTTCTGCCAATCCTGATTATTTAAAAAAGCTGTGAAGTAAAAGTAAACTTTAATTATCAAACAGTTGTCCTTGCCTTGGGTTATTTCTCACTCTGTCAAAACGTTCCGCAATTTCCATCTCTTAGAGTATACACTGTTGTTGGTATCATCTATCCATCTATATCTATATATATATATCTCAGCAGTGTGATAGCTCACATATATATATATATATATATATATATATATATATATGTATATACACGATCCAGAGCATACTTATTTATAAAATCTCCCAAAAAATGTTGGGAATGAGAACTGCTTAAAATGTCAATAATACTCTTATTTTAATTAGTTTTAAATAGTCGGCACTAATTATCTATCTATAGACCGGTTCAAGATCTACGCATCTGCTGCACTAGGGAACATATTCATAGTTCAGAATGAGTTAGGTGCGTCCGGATCTGCACCTAACTCAGCCTTTCTTCCCCCATTTTTAGGATTTTAGTGGCACTTACGAGTGAGATCCCTTTCCACACACCCTCCCGGCTCATTTAAATCCCTCCCTCCACACACTCTTCTTTAAAAGGTCACAAAGCTGCCGTGGCACGCCTCTTTGTAGACCGCATGTAGTCAATCTACTTACCTAAGTGGTACGTAGATTGTATAATTAACTTACTGCATAGTAGGTTAATTCTTAAATCTACACACCTAAGAAGCCTGTGTGTCTAAGGATTTTTTTTAAACGGGACCCAACTTTAAGATTTCCGCACTGTCTCCTTGTAAAATGCAGATGGCTTGGTAAATCTGGATAGGATGTAGGGACATAATTATAGATCCCCCTCTTATCTAGCACACACACTGTATGTTTAACATTCTGTCCTGCCATTGGAAAGACTTCCCACATAGATGTAACCTTAACTTACTTAAGGTTGTAAAACTAAAAACTTTTTAGCCAATTAGAATCATGAATGAAAACCTTGTCCATGGTGCTGAAGTAATTACTTAAAACCTGAATAACTGCTCTAGAGCTCCTCCTAGTGGTTACTTGCCTGCTATACATATTTATACAACAAATAAGTTCAACCTAAAGTACTATTGCAAGAATAAAATGATTGTACTAGAATGGCAAGAAATATACATAAAGGAAATAAATGTACAAAAATATTATATAGACACTGGAGGTGCCTTATTTAACAACAACATACTGTATGTCCCTCTATGTCATATGTTTATTGTTTTATGATTTTTTTTGTTATATTCTGGCAACAAGTATGTGCTCAGATAACAAAATAAATAATAAATGAGTTATAACTATTAAAAATAATGATCCTTTTAAAACATTATAAAATAAATATCTGATCATGTTTTGTGATAAAGATTTAAAGGGGAAATTGAGTTTGAAACCTCCCCCTCAACTACAATACAACCTGGTAGGCATAAGACAGAATAGGAGAAGCAAAGGGAACACAGGACTCAGTAAAGGAATGTAATAATGAATAGGCCATTATGGGATATAACCATCCAGCTATGTTTAAACATAGAAACATAGAAAGTGACGGCAGATAAGAGCCATATGGTCCATCTAGTCTCCCCAGTTTCCCACAAATAAACAAACATATTTATATGCGCCAAATAGGGGAGTTTATATTGACCCTCATTTGTCATCTCATTCCTGATCATTCAATGATTTGAAAAATGTTAAATGAATATTAAATATTCACATTAATTCAGGCTGAAAAGATCCGTGGCTCATAACATGGCAAAACTACAAAAAAACTAAAGAAAATTTGCCAATTGGGGCATTTTTTCATGTGTATTTGTCACTTTGCAGTCAGTAGTGGGCAGCAGCTGTCACTGGTGTTACATAGCCAGTGACTAAAAGGTCACTATAGAAGAGCTGCGTCAGAACAATATGAGGCTGGGGAGGAAGATATTTAATGCCTCTAAATCCCTAAAAACTGCCCTCTGCTTTTATGTTCTTCATAGCTATGGACATGATCCAGACTCATTCAAAATGGTCATGTTCCCTTCACAAAGATTAACAAATGACTGCATTTGTCATGTGTACAGTACAGGAGCAATGGCCGCACTTTTATACTTGGTCCAGACTTCCATGTTTCCACAGTCTTTCAGCGACTGGGTGCTCAGTTAGAATAGAGGGAGGGGAGTATATGCTTATAGTACAGTGAGGATATGCAGATTCCCTCTGTGCTATCCTATCCAGACTTCCAATGCAGATGTTTTAAGGTAGGGGTCTTTCTGTTGAAGGCTTCTAAAAGGCTTTGCTGAACGATGTACATCAGAGCAGGGCAAGATTTCCTTCCAAGCTGCTTTTATAATTCTCATCCATATGGTTTGTGTTATCACTGACCTATCATTCAGTGTAACTTGGCTGTATATTTAAGATATATGTGGGATTTACACACATAGGGCTGGATCCAGACCTAGTTAAGTGCTTGAACTTAGTTTCTCCTGGGCTAAACCATGTTGATTTCAGGGGGAGTCAAGTTAATTGTATTCTTTGCATGCAGGGATATATCTTTGAATTGCTTACTGCACACAGATACTGACCAGCTTTGCTATCACACTGTTATTTAGACTTGGAATAGGAAAATAATCACCTCTCAACTCTAATACTGTTTGCAACAGATGAAATGTGACTCCCCTACAATCAACATGGTTTAGCCCAGGAGTAACTAAGTTCAAGCACTTAACTAGGTCTGGATCCAGCCCATAATACTAATGTTATGCTTCCTAGTTCAGGATGTAATATCTTTAAATATAATGTTAGATGTAGTGTAATAAAAAGTTTACAATAACACTGGTTATTTGATGCTTTAGTCCTTAATTACCAGTCTTAAACTTCAGGAAATGCACAGTTATTTCTAGATTCAGTATTCATGAAAGGAATGGGCATTCTCATTGGGGCTGATTCAGAGATGCGATTGCGAAAAGATCGCAAATATACGCACCTTAGGTAAGATCTTACCATGTTCCAGCCCACTGCATAAACAGTCACTCCCCTTGCAAACAGCGGTGGATCTTAAAGTTAGACCACCATTGACTAACCCTAACTCTGCGCTGTCATTTGAGATCTTAAGTGACGTAGTAGCGTTTATTTAAGATCCTAGGGGCCCGATTCAATTGTTAAAAAATCCTTCGCCGGCATATTTTTAACACTTTTTTAAAAAAATTTACCGGCGTTATTTTTTTTACGTATTCAATTATTTTCTAGCGTTAAAAATACGCCAGTTTTTGAACGATAAAAATCCGCACCTATGAGAGGTGCGGATTTTTAACGCTGCCCTATGTTGTGCCCCAACAGGGCATGCTGATGCTTGTAGAACTACAAGCATCAGCATGCCCATGGATGGCAGGGCATTAGGCACCATGCCCTGCCATCCAGGGACGTCTGAGCAGCTGCTAGAGGAAAAAATCTCTCTCTTAACTCTGCAAAACACTTCCTTGTGAGAACGTGATTTCAGGCACTGGGTAATAGTCTCTCACTAGCGCCGGTCACCTCCTGCTAGCAGGAGGTGATTTGCGGCGTTAACAGAGAGATTTTTTTTTTCTCTGGTTATTTTTTTACCACTGCCTGCTGTTTTAGCGCAGCGGTAAAAAAATAATTGAATGGGCGAATTTTTATCGCTCAATTGCCGGCGAAGGCGTCGTATTTTTACTGACGCAAAGTTTTTGAAAACTTCGCCGGCAATTGAATCGGGCCCAAAGTGTCAGCCCGCGCCCACTTTCCCTCATTTCCCTTGCTCCCCCCACCCATTTCCATGCAAATCCTTAAGATCTTAAACTTTCGCAGCACTTAAGATCTTAAGTGCTTGCGATCGATTCAAACTTACGCTCTTAGCGAATTTACGCTCCTAACCGCTATGTAGACAGCGTTGCATTATAACTACACATGCGCAGTAATGCGAATTTTCTAAGATCCTAAATATACGCTCCTAAGTGCCGATAAAATCGTATCTCTGAATCAGCCCCTATGTGTGTACACAATCTGAAACATGTGTATTTCTATTATTTCTTATTATTTAAGGGAATCATTTATCATCTGTTAAAAATCCCACATTTGCCCCTGATGATTTTACCCCAACAAAAGTGCCCCCGAGTCTCCTCCCCTCCCTGGACCCCTCTAATATTTTTGTTTTTGCGGAGGTAATCAGCCTCTTCCACCTCTACCCCTTGTTTCCACTCAGCTGCTACAGAATACTACTACAGTATTACGGATCTGACCCTCTCTCCTGTGGAGTCCAGAACCCTACCTTCTCTGTGTGGGTCTGCGTTTGTCCGAATGCCGAACTGTGTTTCATTCGCTAGGAGATGTGCGTGCGCAGGGGACTTACACTAGAGGCTTGCATAAGTCCCCTGTCTTTCTTAAATGAGGATCAGGTCCTATGTTATTATTTTATACCACATACTATTATGTTCTACATGATAGTTTGTAAAATATCCTTATGATCCATTTTCTCTATGCTCTGCTCATTGTTCTGTTGGATGTGACACATCAGACTTGTCCATGCTAATTTAGTTCTGCGCCTCTTGATTTCGTGTCTCAAAACTTTATAGGCAATTATTATCTGCTCATTTGCACTTTGGAGAGAGGGTTTAATTTGCAGCTTGACCGATTTGCCCTTACCTGTGATTATTACACCACTTATACACTTGTCACTTGAACAATAATCACTTATGTCTTCGTTATTTCATTTTTCAAATGTAACCAAATTTGCCTCTCATCAAATAGTTTTAAAAGCACAGTTATTATTTGAAAGAGTTCCCATTTGTTTCAGGAATGCAATTTTGAACTTTAATCATGTTTGAATAATTCTTCTGTTATTAGCAAAAGCATCCAATCATTGGAAAAAAATACTTCTTTATTTAAGAACTAAATGTATGTAAAATGTTTAACCTTAAGACTGCATAGGAGAAAGAGATAAGTTTTCATTGTCAGTTAATGGTCAGGATCAAAAGTTGACCACACACAATAAGCTAATAGGGCAGATAAGAGGTGTATCTACACCGGCCAGGGGTGCCAGACAAAGGGGGGCGCTGCCCGGCGATGCCACCCATGGCTAAGAAATAGTGTCGCCTAGTGCGGCGCTGGTCTGGAGTCAGATTGCGGCTGGATGCTTTTAAAATGAGGGCTGGCTGGTTGTTAGGATACCCGCAGTCACAGGCTTTGCTGTGACCACGGTACTTCGTGTCCCTCGCAATTCTCGGCCACCGTGGGACTTCAGTTCTAGCCGCAGTCCCGCTCAGAGGACACAGGTAAGGTAAGAAAACCTGGGGATAGGGGGGCTGGAGCCTGGCGGCACATGGTGGGGGTACTGGGGGGGCTGGAGGCACATGATGGAAGTACTGAGGGGGCTAAAGGCACATGATAGGAGTATGGGGAGGGGCTGGAGGCGAGGCATGGGGATACAGGGGGGCTGCGAAGACATGATGGGGTTCCTGCGGGGTAGGCTGAAGGCACATTATAGGAATACTGGTGAGCTGGAGATGAAGAGAAGGAGGGAGATGATGGGGAGGGGGAGATGATAATGCGAAAGGGGAGTGTTATGGTACCCCGGGTTTACCTCTACCGAGTACCAGGGTGACCAAAGAGAGAGAGAGGAATCGAGTAACTCACCGGTTTGTAGAGCCTGATGTCGGACCGGGTGTTCGCTAGAGCCCCTGATGGTGGGGATAGACTGGAGCTGGTAGGACCCCGTCAGGTTACGCCCCTTAGAGGAAACTCGGAAGAGGAAAGGGAGCAGACGGGGAATGGGTAACAAGTGGGGTATAGCAAAAGAGGTACCAGAAGGGACTGGACCGTAACAAACCACAGGAAACACTAAACGGAACGCAGAGACAACGGGAGGTGACAGGACTAACAGGACTTACCGACAAACTGGGACTAACACTCGCACACTCACTCACCCACTCAACCCAACTACCCCGGAGGGCAACGAACACACACTCACAGGAGAAGGTAAGGGAATGCCAGGAGGATAAACACAGCAAGGTGGGAGAAACAGGGAATGGTCACACTGAGGAGAGCAGGCAGGGTGCAAGGCAGGATCACAGGGGGCAGTACTGGGAGTCAATGGGTAATGGTGGGGTGGGGTGGGGGGGGGCTCCAATCCCTTACTTTGTCAGGTGCACTGGACGCATAGATACACCCCTGGGGCAGATCAGCCAAATATCAGCTGCCCTGGCCATTTATAGTACAGGGTATAACGGTAAAATACAGTCCAGCAGTGCTCTGGGTCAATAATCATGCATCACAATCCGACTGCTGTTGGGTCGATTCTATATAGACGACACAGAAACAACATATATATATATGTTGTGTGTGTGGCATACTTTTAGATTTTTGGGATATTTTTTACAAGCACAAAACCAAACAGTGATTTTTCTTCTCAGGAGCAGAGCATTGCCACAAGAATAGATACTGAAGACGCTGTCATCTAAAATCCCTTCCTATTTCTGGTACAGACAAAAGGAAATTGCATTTAAGAAAAGAACCCAGCAAAGAGAACGGTGAGGCTGCAAATAATCAGGGATGCAACAAGATCGGATTTCACGGGAAATGCCACCTGAGAAGTATATTCAGTGCTCTCAGTGAGAACAAACCTCGTCACATTCAAATTCGTGAATTTATGCCCAGCTATGCTGAATAATAAGGTGCTGTGGCATCTAAAAGCATTATTTAAATGTCCTCCTTTGTGCCTATTATTTAAAGCTTAAATAGCTTCAGTAGCTTAATAACAGTCACCAAATCAGTTATCTGTCCTTACGTAGTCAGACTCACTTGGATTGCATTAGTCTATGTCAGAATGAGATAAAAAAAAACAAGGACACATCTCTCCCCTAATTCCTAAAGTTCAACCATGAACAAATTAGTGACCAATCCCAATATGTATCGTAACGAAAATCACCTGCTTTCCACTAGGATTTATCTTTTGCCAGCTATGCCTGTCATGAGGCAACGCAGGTATGACTAATAATGAGAATGTTGTCCTCTCATGACAGCAGAGATCCAGTAGCGGATCCCCGCCTCATTCACAAATTTGTACTGCCTTAAATGTTCCACACTGACCTCACGTGAAATGGGGATGTGTGGATGTCTAAATAGTACATTGTGGCTGAAGCTAGCCCACACTGGACTATTAGCATGCCTTTCCCTGCCACAGAGTGCAAGCGCTTCCGCTTTCTGCTCTGTTCCACCCCGCCGACAGATTTTTAACCAATCTAGATCTAGATCCATCCTAAGAATGAAACGCCCGAGCGCACCACATTCCAAAAGGGGCCCCTTCTCAAGAGTCTGGATTTGGCCCATAGTAAACTCTATGGCAAAATGAAATGCTGGACGCATTATATCGTAAACTCACTGTTTATTCCACAGGCTTATAAATGATAACCGTGATATTGCATAGACAAAGCAAATATGCAGGTTGTGTAAAACGAAGGACTAGGGTCCAGATTCACAGTTATGTAGTTTTCGTCTTATGTACGTTGTTTTAAGAATTGAGCTTCTATGCATACATAGTAGCTTATTAACGCTATTTACGTACCATTTATATACGTAGATTGCGTAAGCGCAATTGCGTAAGCAGAAATGGTACGTAGATAGCGTAAATAAGCCACTACGCATGTGTAGTAGCTCAATTCTTAAAACAACATGTGTAAGACGAAAACTAAGTAACTGTGAATCCGGACCTAGAAATGCAGCATTTTCTGTATAGCAGGTAATAGCAACCTACAGCGCTCTAAGGGAGTTATATTGGTTGCGACGATAAAAATTTATTTTTATCAAGGATTTTTATAAGCACCCCATAGAGGTGTATAATAAAAATCTGTATATTTTGGCTACCATAATAGCGGCTTTTAAGCGCACATACCTTCACGACCAAAATAACATGGGGTTGAATTGAATCAGGGCCTAAGTGTTGTGAAACTACTAATCCCATCAAGCTTTGTCAGGCATCAGATATGCCTTTGCTGTTGGAGCATGCTGGGACATGTAGTTTCACTGCATCTTGCATGCTAATGGTTAACTATATCATCTCTATACATTGGCATAAATGCTAATAGATGTAGATTACAATTATACTTATGTTTTTCTCCTTTTTCAGGGCTTAATTTAAATGAGTATTATCTATTAGCTCATTGAGATAGCAAGTACAGTTCAAGTTGAAGAAACTATCCTGTTGCTGTCTTTATTAAATCAATGCTGTTGTAATGTAAGAGACTTATTAAAATTTCAATAAAAGCGCCAAATAAAGGGGATTGTTTTGATCCCCTATGGAAAGAGATTTCGGTACTTCAGTTTTTCCTCCACTTCCTTGTCTTGCATCCTGGTCTCTAGCAGTCTAATTTCTTTCTTTATTTGACGTTTCATTGTTGGGTCAAACTCCAGGACCTTGTCAAAGTCTTGCTTGGCTTCGTTTTCATTCCATACTTCAGCGTTGGCTTTGCCCCGAAGGTAATATGCCTTTGCCAAACCTGGGTAGAGAGAGTCAGTATTTACACTTTGTAAAACACCGGCAAGCAAATGTATTTTTTATCTTATTTCTTTTTATTAGTACTGTGTCATGTGTTGTGTGATAAAAATGTCCCTGCATGAAATGGGCACATAGGGATAACTCACACCTCTGTATAATGCAAAATATCCTTAGGTATGTAATAAAATACACCAATTATTATTCCAGTTATAGCCTGGATAAGTCTGGATCTGTTGCAGCTAGAAATCCCAAACCAAGAATTAAGTGTAGCTAACCCAGACTATAAGCACTAGTTGGCACTAGTTGTCTCATTTGGCTAGGAGATGGGCTATTATTTCTTAAAATTATTATTCTTTTATTAAGATGTTAATGATGAGTGCCATATCTAGCGCTTGACTATAAAACACCCACAGAGGCTTCAAATACAGGGGCCGTATTCAGAGATCCGTTTTCAAGGGGAGTTGCGTGCGTATTTTTAGGATCGGATCAACTAGGATCGGATCAACTGCGCATGCGTAGTAACTTTTTTTATGTACTTTACGTAGACTATACGCAGGTAAGTGCACGTACACGTGAATCGCACTTGGCGACATACGCACGGAAATCCGACAGACGGAAAACTTTACATAAAAGTGGGTGGGGGGAGACGTTTAAATGAACGCATGGAGGTGCGGTTATAAAGAGTTGCACGGACGGAGCACATATACGCATGTAAGTACACACGTAAAGAACAAAATGGTCTAGGGACTCGTTCTTTACGTGTCACGTCGGGAGAGGGGAGGGTCAGGGCTGTTGGTGGGTGTTTCCTTACTCTGGCCGTGCGTACATAAAATAATTGCGTACATAAAAAAACGGATCTCTGAATATGGCCTCAGATCTGGATAATCATGAAACAGGCTTCCATGCTGAAGGTCTTTCTGACCAGAAAGCATACTCTAGGTGGAAGGTATTTCGGGCTTGATTCAGAGATCCGTCGGCGATCGGGCCGCAAATATACGCATCTAAGTGGCAGGTCAGAACAGGTTACACCCACCAGAATAAACAGTCACTCCCCTCGCAACCTCTGGCCGGACCTAAACTTCCACCTCTATAGACTTGCCCTATCTGGCCGCACTCACTTCCGACCCTATGTGTATTAGTTGCGTATATTTAGGGCCCTAACTCTGTAAGCGCGCCCACTTTCCCTCATCTAAATGCCCCCCCGCCCATTTCTATGCAAATCCTTAGGTCCGTATATTTCCGCCACACTTAGGGTCGCATTAGTCTCCGCCCGATTCACAAGTCCGACCTTAAGGCATTTCCGACCTTAACTTCAACGTACATGGCGTTGCACTATTACTACGCATGCGCAGTTGATGCAAAATCCCTAAAGACCCTAAATATACGCACCGAACTATCGTTAGTTCTGGATCTCTGAATCAGGCCCTTCATCCCTTATGCACTATGCAGAGTTACAAGTCATTTTAGATGAAGGCGCAGAATCATTAGGGTAGGGTTCTTTTAACTATTTGCATGGACAGGGGTATAGATGCAGCAGGGATACAGCTACAGTATGAAAAGCAGATTCAGACAATTTGACTGCATGTTTAGGGAGAGATACAAAGAGCATTAATAATATTGGTTAGCACGATCTATTTGTATGTGTTTCCTTTGCAATAATGAGATTAACTTTGATACCGTATATATAAATCATTATCTAAATTAAATTTTTCGAGCAGATTTAATATTAATCCCTTCTGAGTGGCAATTATTATTTTTATATGAAGAAAGTGAGAATAAACCTTTGAGTCATTCAGAGAACCATTTGTTTCAATATAAAAAGCTACAGTACATCAAATTAATTACACGTGGAGATTTAGAGAGTGCTTCTCATAGGCTGTTATGTGCACTGCGTGACTTCAAGAAATACTAAATATTGGATCTGTAAATTGGGCAATTTTCTTTAAATCTATGTCCTTCAAATCCTCTGGTTTTGAAGTAATGTTAATCTCTCAGCTCAAAAGCTAATCTTTGGTTGTAATACACTTATAGTTTCACAATTGTCAGTAGAACAAGTTGGCAAAAAGATATTCCGTGGGAATTTTAAGTATATATATATCAGGTTAGCTACTGATTAATAAGCAGTGTTTTTTGGGGGGAACTTTTTTCCTTTGTTTATATATATAAATATTTCCTAAAATATGCAGTATTGTGCCGTGCTCTCCCACATTGCTTCTGGGCTCACAGCCTGGACTTTTAATGATAGAGGTTGTCAGTGCATCTAAATTGATTCTGCGGAAGCTTGAACCTCCAGACTCATGAGCCTTGAAATACTGAACGTGTGACATTTCTTGCTGTATGTGTGTCATCTTCTGAGTGTAAGTTGAGCTTTAGCAGCCTGAGTGTATAGAGTATATCCCCTAAGTGCACATATTAATAAAGGTGCATATAAAGAGTTGTGAGTATGTGAGTATTTTTCTTCTACTTAAATGTCTATTTTCTGAATATACATGGAGAAGATAAAATACTAAGGTAAGTACATTAAAGAAATTGCAAGTAAGGTTATGCTCTAACCATTTAAGTGCCCGGCTATGCTTAGTTGAGAAACTTTGTGTCAGCTGCAGATGTACAATTTGAATGAGTCAGGAGATTGATTGGACAGCAGATCCTTTAAAAGGTTGCATTGACTCACTCACCAGTCAGCTGATTATCCCTCGACAAAGGAAAAGAAACGCGCATCAGGAGTAGAGCCTGAAGTGCACCAGGACCATATCGCCAGCCATGCCGCCTAAACTGCTCATTAGATAGCATAGGGATACTTACATACCCGGAATGGGGGAAGCGCAGCCGTGAGGCTGCTATACGGATAGGGTCAGCTTCTCCTGTATTAGATTAGGGTGCTTGGCATTACCTTTGGTTTTTCATATATGTGCATCCCCTGCTACAGGACCAGATGGCAATCAGAGTTATCGGGCAACGTACAGTTTATCTTGTATCAATACTTGTAATTGATGAGAGCCTGATTTGAACCACATTATATATATGCGAATCTGTGTATGATATACCGCTGGTGTCTGTGGATATACTGTTTATATTTCGTATAAATCCTTTTAAACCAAAGACTTATTTTAAAGGAATCAATAAATGCATATGTCTTAACATTTACGACTGCAGCATTATTTTTGGAGTGCACTTAAGTGGTCCTCTTTTTTTGGTACATGAGTCCTCTTGGACCTTGTAGCTTCTTATATTCATATGCTTAGTTGAGCCCTTGCTATGAGCCTTATTTAAGCACTGACCCCATTTTCCATGAGTTGGTGCGAAAATTTTAAGGTAGGTTCATGGGTTTGGAGGTCCTGTATATGCAATGAGAGTGGTCTCCGCAAGCACAACTCTGCTGCTGCTGTCGATGGTGTCCCAACCGTAATGGTGGTAGAGTTATGGATCCGGCCCTTTGACTTACTTATTATTACGTAAAAGGTTGGTCACTTTCTTTTTTTCTTTACTTAACTCAGTATTCTGTAAAAGGGTAGAAGCAAAGATATCGTTACCTCTACCTAATATCTGTCTTCAGCTATGGACCTACATTTTACAATAGGGAGAATAGTCCAATTATTAGAGCTCTGAATGCTAAAGGCCATCCTCCCACATTTGCCCATCCCCGCTGTTCAGTGCTGTCATTTACAGCACATTGAAGCAGTGGGGACAGGACTCCATGACACATTATAGGGCCTGATTAAGAGATCCGTCTGCGATCGGGCCGCAAATATACGCAACTAAGTGGCAGGTTGGAGCAGGTTACACCCACCTGAAAAAACAGTCACTCCCCTCGCAAACTCCGGCCGGACCTAAACTTAAACCTGCATTGACTTGCCCTATCTGGCCTCATTTCCGGCCTTATGTGTATTAGTTGCGTATAGTTAGGGCTCTAACTCTGTAAGCGCGCCCACTTTCCCTCATCTAAATGCCCCCCCCCCGCCCATTTCTATGCAAATCCTTAGTTGTGTATATTTCCGCCGCACTTAGGGTCGGAATCTTCCCCGTCCGATTCACAAGTCCGACCTTAAGGCATTTCCGACCTTAACTTTAACATACATGGCGTTGCACTATTACTACGCATGCGCAGTTGATGCAAAATCGATCCGATCCTAAATATATGCACGGAACTTTCATTAATATCGGATCTCTGAATCAGGCCCATAATGCCCATTCAAGTTTTGTGTCTCCACCACCTGCTTCTTTATGTTGTGATCCACTCTGGGATCTCCCAGATGTCTGTTGAGTTTTTCACATACTTCCAGTCACAATACTGACCAATGCCAGTGAGATACAGTATGCAGAACTAGTACATCAAAGAACTAATAGGCACCAGGGGGAAGATCTAGAGCTACGCGCTTGATACGTTACATAGCGTACGTACTTACGTAAGCGTGCCTTCTAAGAACTCCCCTAGGCACTTCCATTGCATGTACGTACTTTGGCCATTTTACGCCTATCGAACCCTACCTTAACTTTACACAGCGTAAGTACTGACGTACGTATAGGCCTCACGTACTTACGAGCCTAAGTACGCCCCTTCTGTACGATTTAAATGCCTCACCCCGCCTCCGGGGGAATTACGGGTGTCATATGGCTGGCTCGCCCCTTCGGCTGTAGTTACACTGTTGATACATGACTGGCCCTTACGCCCTGAGTTACATGGTGTAACATCTGCCGCGCACATGTGCAGTAAGTACTAACGTGCGATTTTACATCAACGGCTAGGGTAAATTCGCTCGCGTACGCAGGTCTGGATCTGGCCCCATATGTCTGACATTGACAATTAACAGCATGTCGCCGATCATTAATGGCATGGCCAGGTCCCAGAAAAATGTGCCATTATATCCAGTCAGCATTGCTGTAAATGCACCCATTCATTTGGTAGTATCATTAAATAATCCCTTCAGATAAGCTGTCTGCTGCTACTTATTGTAAGTGTGATGAGGATCAAAAGGTCCAATCAGATCTAAGCAAATGCAATTGACTGCGCATAAATAATGGATCAAGAAATAGCAAATACTCTAGAAATACACAGTGCTACAGGTACATAACGGAAACAGATAAACTGTGTGAATATTATGTGCGAATACATTAGAGGGGAGAAATAAAAGCTTCACATGTGCAGAATGTTACTGGGATTATGATCTGAAACCAAGCCAAGTGGAAATACAAACAGGGCCAGAATCTGACCTTTCCAAGGAAATGAAAGAGAAAGAGCACATAAGAAGCTTCCCTCATCTGCAATCATTTTGCAGCATCCCTGTCTCTATAATCTTATCTTTACACTGGCTGTAATCCAAGAACAGTGGCAAATAACAGACAGCATTGATGGTTAGCACACTGTTTTCTCACTAACACATGTTATTTTCCACTGTTGCATATGGCACATAGTAATAATAATGTTTAAAGAAATGGATGTTTTCTCTTCTCTTTATTTTTAGATGTTTACAATTCCCTAAGGTTGTTGTTTTTATGCTGAGAGAATTTCAAGGATGATTCATGTCCTTAGGGCCGGGGAGAAGTTTTATGCTTGTTGTAAGTAGAGAATGGAATCGGCAGCCTACATAATTGGTGGGCATCCGCCTATCCCATCCTAAAGGTCAGCACAATGTAATAAACCTGTGACTTAAACATTATGGAAATATTTATGGAATGATGCTTATTATTAAATATAATCTGTGTTCTGACGTTTGCTCAAACACCAGTCTCAAATAGGATGAAGCAGTAATAAAAATCTATACTTACCTGTGTTGTTATTATGGGATCAGAATATTTATTAAAATGACACTTTATTGTCCACTCTCTATCACCCTGTACCCCTACATACTGCAGCAGCACAGAATAGGTTCTTGTAATATAAAACATATACCAGGGGCTAGATTTACTAACGTTGAAAGCAATCTCCGGCAAATTTAAAATAGCTGAATTTACTAAAGTAAATTTAGCATAAACTCATCAGAGAAGTGGCTTTTTCAAACTCACCGTGGTATAAATCGCTACAGCAAGTATTTTATTTATTATTTATTATTTTATTTTATAAAGAACGGTGGCAAGTTTATTGATATAATAGGAACGGGAACATGATTTATTTGGTCATAGTACTAAGGGACTTAGGTAATGAAAATATGTTTAGGGGGGACATTGTATATGCAGAGGTATGCCATTAACCCTTGGCATGCTGCCGCTTATGGTACTTAAAAGCACAGCATGCCCTGCAATACATGGGCATGCTGTGCCTTCTAGTATTATAAGCCGCAGCAGGCTAAGGGTTAATAGCATGCGCGCGCTATGCATCTATATCTTTATACTGGTGGCCATATTTGTATAACTAAAAAGGGACATAAAATACGGCGAGTTTAACATAAACAGCGCCGGCAAACTACAGCGATGTCCGTCGATTTTTACAGGCAAGATAACTGCCCCTTAGTAAATCTGGCCTCAGGTCTCCAGCAGGGCCAACATTGGGGGGGACAGCCGGGACAATTGTCTCTGGAATGGTTAATCAGTGTGTGCTCTGGAATAAAGAGATCTTTCATTATTCAATGTCAAATTTAGCCCTTTTATGATTAAATGTAATATATGATAATATAACATGATAAAAGTGTATGGACTGGATCCAGGCCGCTGTACGTCAGCCAGGATGTCCCACAACGGATCTCCAGGCATACCGAACTCAGTTCCTTGCGCCAGTAGATCCTTCCAACAGGGCGACGCATCCCCCTTCACCAGCCTAAACTCTGTAATGTGGGCAGGGGGGAGCATGTAAATGGTACTGTAGGGGTTGGACCACAGATACGCACGAGCAACTGCCTTATGGCAGGGTAACCCAGCTAAAGTTCACACAAGAGAGGGGAGTGACAGAGGAGTTTACCCCCCTCTTCTGTGCAGACTGACAGACCATGCAGTAAACGCACGGAGGTCAGGATCTACTCCTATATAAAAACAATGGGCCTGATCCAGACCTACGCTCATGAAACGATGCATTATCCTAGGCACTCCCCTTGTTTGTACTTAGTTTTGCTGTCTTACGCCCAGCAAACCCCACTCTAACTTTTCTGAGCGACGCTACAACAAACTCAGCACGCACAGCTTTTAAGACGCTTAGCACGGCCATACTGTACGATTTACCTGCCTCACCCCGCCCTCGGTGCGTATTTACAGATTTCGTATGGAAATCACGCCCCCTCGACCGCAGATCCGAAGGTGGTACGCTCAAGGCCAATACACTCAGAGTTTCGTTGCGTAACATCTGCCCCGTGCATGTGCAGTAAGTACAAATGCCGTTTTTATGCTTGCGAACATCGTAAAAACGCACCCAAGCGTAGGTCTGGATCAGGCCCATAGAAACATAGAAAGTGACGGCACATAAGAGCCACATGGCTCATCCAGTCGGCCCAGTTGTTTATTTAAAACTATACTGACTCTAGACCCTATTTACCCTCAATTTAGCTTAAGATTTAGGATATCCTTATATTTATCCCAAGCATGTTTACACTGTTCCACTGTGTTAGCCTCAACCGCCTCAATTGGGAGGCTCTTCCACTTATCTGTCACCCTTTCAGTATATGCGTATAACCAAATCATGGTGAACATCTTGTGACTATTGTAATACTATCTGTTAATATATCCAATACAGAAGCCTCTCTCATTACCTGGATGGTGCTGGATTATGTCAGTTGTTTGCTCCAGAACTTCATAATACTCCTCCATGCGCAGCAGACACTGACAGTAGTTCAGAACCAAAGTGTTGATCATTTTTTCCAGTTTCATCCATGGCACCTCCCAGGGTTTCTCCTGAAAGCAGAATCAGTATGTTAGTGGCTCTGTAGTGACTATAAATCAGGGTTTGTCAGAGCCATGTCTGTTCCACTATAAATTTCATTCTTTCGGCAGCTAATGATAACTTGTGAAGTATTTTGTTAGATTTTGTGACCTCCTGAGGCATTTTAAGATCAGCAACGCTAAATCAATATCATTGTGATCGCTTGCCAAACCAGTAGCTGCTTTCTGTCCTTATAACTGAATAATGTGTGCAGTATATGAAGTTTTCTATAGACTTAGGTTTTTTTTATACAGGTTTCGATTCATTTGGGGTGTCTGATTATCTTAAGTTAATATCTTGTATAGCAAACCTGTAACCTATGAGCCCAGCTGAGCGTAACAGTAAATACATTACGTGTCACATTTTATGTTTACTGGATTCACACTTAATAAAGCAAGGGAATTTACACAAGTCCCTTGCAAGTAACATCTGCACATGCTCACGCCAGATATTAAGCATCGGATCTCGGACATGCTGGTTTTAATATACTGCACATATTTAATATTAAGTCAAACACTTTATACTTACAGCACTGACCACTATCTTCCTGCATTGGTCATGCATATTATTTGCAATACTTACAGCACTGACCACGATCTTTTGGCATCTGTTTTAGGAGTGTGGGTCCCCGTTGCGAACGGCCCTATTTCGATAGGTCCATTCGCTCCTAGCCAGTTCAGAACGCGGTGCTCTGAAACTTAAATAAGTATTCTATCCGCAACCCACTCCCTATCCCTAACCTTAAGTTTCCACCTCCCCCCGCAGCCTAACCCTAAGTCTCCCGCCCCCGCAGCCTAATCCTAAATCTGAAAATTAATGAGTATGCGTGATTTATCATTTATTGCGTGATTTTCTAACATCCCACTCCAGGAAATCATCTAACTCTTTCTAAGCTTACTCACACCCTGGCCAGAGGACCAAGGTAGAACTGTCTACTCCTCTTAATAAGAATTCATACTACACTTGATAAGGCAGAGTCCTTTACCTTGGTCTGAATGTTTTTGAGGCAGATAACAGCTTCTCTATACTTGTTGGTTGCTTCTTCATAGCGTCCCAACTTGAAGAGTCTGTTCCCTTCCCCGTGAAGAACAGGGACTGCTTTAAGCTTTTCATCATTGTTCAGTGCCCAGGTCTCTCGTTTATATGCACTGGGAGATTCCACCTGTAGTGCATTAAAAGGTTAATGATTATCTTTATGAGCTATACATTCACAGATATGCTAATATATAAACTATTTAGTTGAAAAGCTGCACTCTGAGATGCATTTACATACAGAATTTATTAAATAAAGGCCCAACAATAAGGACCACAGAAGGTAGATAAATAGCAGGGATTGCCCAAATTCTATACAAACAATATAGTGCTGCGCTAAAGAAATAAAATTAAATCAAATGAAATTGCCAGACGCTCATACCGCACATGTAAGCAATTTTATTGTATTAAAACCAAAATAGGTTCTGAAAAAAAAAAAAAGATAAAATAATAACATGTATAAAAACATGATATTAGCACAATGTAGCATGTGACAATTTATACAACAAAGAAGCACCTATTAGAGTTCCAAATAAACAATAGTCAGTACCCTCAATAGATAGTATTATAATCAAATGTAAAATCCCAATAGGAATTAGGAACAATGGGCCTGATCCAGAACTACGATGTAGCGCTGACCGTACTAACGCTCAGCGTTACATCGTGGACTCCCCCTGACACTCCCCTTACCCCCAGCGTACTTACCCTTGCTTACGCCGACCGAAGGCTACCTTAACTTCAGCCGGCGTAAGCGAGAGTAACTACGCTGGAACGGCGGCGTTGTTACGATAACGCCGCCCTCCCAGCCTCATTACCCTCCCGCCCCCCCGCCTCCCTGCACTAACTACAGTGTAGTAATGCTAGGGGACGCCCCCTTCAGCGTTACTTCGCTGGTGCTACAAACGCCCAATCCATGATCGGGCGTTGTTGCAGTTACGCCGGGCAACATCTGTCCGGCGCATGCGTAGATCGGCTTCTCAGCCGATCTTACGCTTACGCCCGCCGTAGTTACTACGGCGGGGGCANCGACTGGTTTGGCCCTCCCGCCCGCCGTAGTTACTACGGCGGGCATAGCTCTGAATCAGCCCCAATGTCCATCCAGCCAGAGTGAAAGTATATCTACTAATAGAGGATTAGAGAACTGTGGAACCAGTAAAAAAAAAAAAATATATATATATGTCCAATATAGAAAAGGAAAAAGGAAGATAGAGAAATTAAATCAGCTAACACATTTCATGGCGTATAAGCCACTTCTTCACAGGTATACCTATACTATACCTCTGAAGGAGTGGCTTATACACCATGAAAACACATTAGATGATTCAATTTTTTTAGCGTGTACTTGGACTTTGTACCTCTATCCTCCTTTTGAAGCACCTGATATTGCAGCCTCTTTAGAACTTTTAGGATTTGTTCTACCAACACTTAGTTCTTAGTGACTTCTCCTTGACTGGACAATAGGATTGTTCTCTCCCCTATTCCCACTGCCTAGACCCACTAGGTAACAAGGATTAACTAAAGAAACCCACGTGGCCCGTGTATCCCTGTAGCACCAGCATTGCTTCTTCAGCGTTCCGGAGCCTCCTATGGTACATCAGCTCCGTCCTTGGAGTAACAGAGGAACACTTGCCCTCTCCGGTCTATCTTCATAGCTGACAGGCTTGGATCTGCGCCTGCCAGCTGGTAAGCCTGTACGATGATTCTCCACTCCATTCTACATTGGACAGATATATATATAGGCATTCCACAGTCCTGTAGCTGCATCTTGCTTGAACTCTGGCTCCTCTCCACTTTTTTGAACTTTCTTTGCTCTATCACCTTTTTTTTTCCTTTGGACTTACTTTTTGGGAACACTTATCCTATGGATTATTCTTCTTTTTTTCTCTTTGTTTCCCGGTTTGGGTGTCATTCAAATGGATATTTATTCCATATTTTTTTAATAAAATAGTGTTATTACATTTATTTGACTTTGTATTATTGCTGGCCTAGGGCTACCCACAGTGCCTTTTTCTATTATACTTACCTCATTGGCCGTGCATACCATTTCTTGATCATTAGTTTGAGTGCTGTTCCACTTCCTACTGGATGTTCTCTTGTCTATTAACCCTTGGAACGTGCACCCCGCTTTAAGACCTCCGTTCAGGAGTGTCTTTTCTTACTTTTTTCTCAGTATTTTTACGTTGTCTCCCCACTCTTAATACCCCGACTCTCTGGTTATTTCAAACATGTCACAAGACACCCAGGAGGCATATTCAAGCACCAAAAGATACACGGAGGAAGAGGTCTCCCACATACTTTTCTCCAACACTGATGTATTAGGCTTTGATACTCAGACTCCTAATGAAATCTATCAAGATTTATTTAAACTCAAAAAACGCAGTATTGAGCTCAGATTACATGGGCTCACTTTATCCCAATATCACAAGGAGCACTTGATCCCCTTCGGCTTTAGGATTAAAAACCAACCCACCTCTGGGCGGGGCGACAAGGAGTTCTGTGAATCTTGGTGTAAAATTCTGAACCAGTGCTCACTGGATCTGATGGTCCTTGTAATAGACAAAGTGAACACTGACATCACCAACATACAAACTGAAATTGATACTCTTGAACGCACGGGACACCCTATCCTACAAAGCGACACCACCTCAGAGTGGTTAACCAAATTAGGTGACTCAATCGCCAAATTTGAAAAAGACCTGCTAGTCTTTAAAAAACAGAAATATCGCAAGGTCAAGGAGGACTACAAAGAAAACAAGGTCTATGGTTGGCTTTACAACAACCAACCACCCAGATTCAGACGGGGTTACCAACAGAGACAAACCCGTAGAGTAGACCACTCCTTTAGCGATCTCGAGTCCCAAAGTGACTCAGAAGGCCCAAGTAAAGAAAAAAGCTCCCGTGCCCCTTTTTTACGGGACAACATTGGCACCCGGAGCAGGGTACAAAAAAACTTAACAGGCGGGGGGGGAGAAAACATAACCGCAGCAAAAATAGACAATCGGAGGAAACCGTGATTTATAACTTGTCTTCCTACGATCCTTCTCCCCCAGAGATGTCGGTTTTATCTAAAGGCCTTCAATTTGTAGAGACCAATGTCCACAATAAATTTGATTTTGAGGTGGAATTACACCGTTTCCACCGCCAATTAAAACTTAAGGATCATTTTTCCGATCGCCCGACCACGACTCTCTCTCACTTCAGGGGGCGTTCTACCTTTGACCCCCAAATCTTCAATGCCTCGATCGAGACATTTATGAGGCTGGTCAAGCGAGATGTTTTACGCACATGGGATAGTGGATATGTCCACTACTCCAACCTCACTAAGGTTGAAAAGAGGGCGGTTAGGTCACTTAGGGACAACGACTCCTTGATCATTCGATCTGCAGACAAGGGAGGGGCCATAGTGTTACTTAACAAGTCCGACTACATCAGGGAGGTGACACGCCAACTCTCTGACATGACCTGCTACCTTGAATTACCTTATGACCCCACCACCGAGTATAAGAGAGAGATTGACACGCTTATCTTACACGCTGTTGATGATAAAGTGATCACCATGGAAACATCACGCTTCTTGAGACAAGATCACCC
>WWET01000602.1:125405-154162 GCA_011038615.1 Limnodynastes dumerilii
GCAGGAATGTTTTTCATTAAAATGAGCAGATAAATTATGTTTTGTTTTGGAAACCTGGTTTTCATCATATTTGTCACTTTAAATTACCCCACTGCTTAATTGTGGTGCCTGTCACTTTAAATGTCCACTATTGTTTAGAATACCTCCTTCTGTGATAGTTCAGCCAATCAATTTTGAGAAAATTTGAACCTATCCCTATATTTATCCTGCAATGTCACTTTATCTTCACTGCCTTGAGAAAGACCTTTTGAGGTCGAAACATGTTGGCTGTGAAATTGTGTTCATCGTTTAAGTGGTCTTATATCCAGGATTAGAACCCCCTTGGTACCAGAGGTGTATCCTGCTAAGATTGTCTGGCCATTTTAACTTGCGCTGTAGACATTTATAGTGTAAATGTCTAGTATTCAATGTGAGTATATTATTCTAATGTATATAATAAAAAGATTTGTTTGATCTGCACTATTGTGCTTTTTCTATCTCTGCTTATCCTCCCGTTACCATCTACCGCTTCTGAAAACAAGGTCTGGTGTGGGAACTAGGAAGTACATTGAAGATCTTTTCAAGATGTGCCCGCCACTCAACACGTGCTTTTGTTTAGACTCTGCTTTCCGTTACCAGGAGACGATGCTAACTCGCGGCAGAGTGACTGATCACAGATCCACCTCTGTCCAGGGACACGTTCGTATCATCTGTGAACTATATTGCCTGGAAATATTGTTTTTCCTCAATTAAACCTTTTTATTCTGCAAGTAAAAGAGGTTTTCCTGTTTATTTACCCCGTCCTCAGAGCTATTACCTTTGCTTTCTTTCTCCAATCCGTTATTTGGTTGCATATGTGTCTCCTTGGCATTCAGGTATAAGCTGCAAATTGGATTCATCATTTGCGCTGACTTTTTCTTTTTCTTTTCTGTCTGTTACATTAGTTAAGGAAGACCCAGATCTGTACTAAAAGTGTGGTGGGCGTGCATCAACACACACACACATAGGCCCGTATTCAGAGTACCGGATGTATAACATATAACATATCTTTCAGACCGCATTTACGCAATCTATGTTAGAAAAAGATATGTAGGTTACGTTAAAAAATTACTACGCATGCGCAATAGTAAAAATCGCTAAACACCGGACGTATATGTTATACGTCCAGTACTCTGAATACGGGCCATAATGCGGTTATATCCGCCCTTTGCAAGCAGACTCGTCCATTTTGCATAAGTCTGGATCTGGTCCATTATTCCCTCATATTCCCATAGACGCTCTATGATATATTTGGACACTGCAAATAGTAAAGCTTCCATTCATCAAAGAGTAGGTCTAAGGGCAATGAGAAGTGCTCTCTATTTAAAAGGAATGAACTGAATAAACAATCAATGCCAATGTAATACCGACTTTAGACATGAGATATACGCAAGCTGTACCAATATTAATTTACTGAATATTACTTTGCCCAGATTTACCATTATCTTGGGATGTCAAACATTGTTTATTGTCTCTTACCAGGCTAAATTCCACATAGCATTGGTTTGTACACAATTCTCATTTTATGTGTCTGTGTTAAATTCATTTGTTCTCATCCTAAATTCAACACTGTAATAATGACCATTGATCTTATATGTACTAGACCTGAAAACTGATGTTTGCAGTGATATAATTTATTGATGGCAGACTATCTCAAGAGATGCTCCAGTACTAGTCAAGACGTGCATGCTAGTCTTAATAATATTTATATATTTATATTATGTATATTTTTCCACTTCTCTTGCATCTGGTAAATATGTAAAATCTGTTTACTTTACTTGTGCAATAAGCAGCAATAGATTGCTGTGCAAAAAATAGATGTTGTGCTTTGAAACCACAGCAATCTTCAGATAATCAATTATTTGCCTTTAATACATTTTATAGTATAGCCTTGCTCTCTTTCTGATCCAGTCTGATCCAGACTTTGACACTCCAGCTAATGTTCCGCAAACTTGAGTTTAAAATACTTAAGATAGACCAAGGCTATCTGAAGTCCGGTCTAGAAAGTGTGCGTGATTAATATGCTAACACTCATAGGTCTTAATAATGTGACTCAGATCACGCAAATCCTGCAGAAATTTTTGGTCGTGGATCCAGTTGCATCAAATTCATAACTCTGGATTCACATCATGTAGAATTTCAGTTCAGAGAAGTAAAATTAGGCTCCTTTTAATATCATGAAGGATGGCCACTATTTTTGTGAAATAAAGCTCATACATTCAATTTGGTATTAATATGTACAGACTTTGAATATTCTGTGCTGTAAATATAAAGTAATGCACTCAGATATAATGGTACACAAGGCTTCTTGTAGAAACAGAAAATTACAAACTCTTCAGTTTTATACTTTTTATCCCAGGCAAAGCTAGGATAAGTTGTGTACTGGGACAGTAAGAGCTGATGGCGAATCTCACTACTTGATGCATGGTAATGATTCAGATCCTACAGTGATTTACTGCACTCTTAAGTGCTTGTGGCGTTTGTGCGATTACACAATTTTAGAATTGTAATCTCAGTATCTGGTATATACTGCACACAGCTATCTCTTCCTCTTATGCTACCGTTAAATCATTTTTCTTATCTCTCTTTTGTAAAGAACATTATGCCTCTGATTATTTCAGATGTTGCTTTGTGATAACATTAGAACTTTATTTTAGATGGCCTGGAGGAACAATTATGCCAAGCTAATAAACTCATGAAGATCTTTGTTATGTTGCATGAATATTATTAAGGTTTGACTGAAGATAATCTCAACTGTATACAAGTGTTTTTCTGAAAATAATTAAAACTGAAGTCAGAAAATAAAAACAAAAATAAAATAAAAAAAATAATAGTGAGATTAATAAACTAAATACATTTTTCTTTCCGGACCTTGACAAGCCAGACCACAAAATGTTAATTTCAGAAATGATCATTAACAAAATTGTACACACAATAAAAGTATTGATTAAAACCAGACATGAACAATAAACACAGCTTAAGGAAACAGACTCTAACAATTGGTATTGTCAACACATGGTCCTGTGTGGATCTATGATGTTTTCTTTCTAAGCTATAATACAGTTGATGAAAAATCAATAACTCCTCTTACTAAACAAGGCCAACTCTTAAAACGCTTTAACACTGACATAGACACCAGTGACGCCAATGTCAAACATTTTCTGGGTCATTGACTGACATTCTCTAACACTTACAGAGGTAGACAGGCCGGTGTGAGCTAATCTAGGCCAAGTGCAGTATGGGTATGGAATGTGGGAGGTATATCTGTAAATGGTGCTAACTGTAAGCACCACAAAAGCATTGCTTCTGAATGGCTAATATGTATTGATCCCTCTGTCTGAGGTTATATTATAGGAAATTGTTGTTATTTATTCATGTTACTTAACTGTCGTTACCAAAGGAGAACTACAAGCTAGGACCCAGACCATTGTTAGTACAATACTCTGTGTTGTGCATATAACACTTTATTGCAGCATTATATTATGAAAAGCACAACTTCTACACTTTTGTTACTTATTACTCCCAAGTCACCACTGCTGTTTGCAAACTATCTATATGCTATCGACAGTTTACACACGTAGCCAGTCACAAAGCCACACATCCAATTAAAAGCTTAAAAGTCCCAATGTGAAATCCAATTGAGAATGAACTCTGGTAAGACACAGACCGTAGTATTTTAAGGAGAGACTGATTAGAGATAGAATTGTGTAAGTCTACTTCACAGTGTCTGATAACCATATAAAGGTCCCCTGTCACTGACATCTATCAGTATCCATGTCAAGCAGACTGAAGCCAGCACTGATGGGCTAACTGGAACAAATGTTTAGTTCTCCCAACAATATCAGATTTTGTATTTAAGGTAACTAAGATCAATATGCGGTTTTAGTTCTTACAAAGCAGCATCCAGATTTAAGAGTTGTGGCCATTTTCCACAAGCAGCGAGAAGAAAACAGCCGCACTCTTCCTCTGCGTATGCACATACTACCGACTTCCAGGGAAGGTCTGTGGGCCGTATCCACCCGATACGTTTTTGCGTGGGGTTGCGTGCGTATTTTCAGGAGCGGATTTTTACACGCAAATTACGTAGTATTTATGCACGCAAGTCCTTTAGGCACGGACTTGTGAATCGCACTTAGGGATATACGTACGGAGGGGCGTGGCTGTCTTCCATACATTCAAAGTTACGTGAAAGTGGGTGGGGGGCATTTAAATGGGCTTTTGAGGGCGCAGTTGGTAAGATACGCACGTACATAAGTAACATACATGCGTAAGTACACACGTAGGGATAAGGGTGCCCTATGGAGGCGTAAGTCACCGAAAACCCATCCATGCGAGGGGAGTGTCACGGGTGCTGCCTTGCTATGTGTGTGTGTAAAAACGCGCACTTAGTAAACACGGATCTGTGAATCCGGTCCTGTATCACTAAGATCCAGACTTCTGTGCTCTACGTCTATCGTACAGTAAGAGGTTGGTTAAGCTCTTTTTTCATTTACACATCATTTTCTGTGGGTCTGGTGCGTAAATGTTAAAGTAGGGTCCTGGGAGTAAGGGCCTGATCCAGACCTATGCCTGCCGTCGCTAGGACGGCGGGCGTAATATCGGCTGAAAAGCCGATCTGCGCATGTGTCGGGCAGATGTTGCCCGGCGTAGCTACGGCAACGCCCGATCAACGATGTCCGTAGGAATAGCGTAGGGACGCTGGAGGGGGCGTCCCCCTAGCGTCCCTACGTTAAGGTTAGTGAAGGTGGGCGGGGGGAGGTAATATAATGAGGGAGGGAGGGATTAGCGGTAGTACGCTCGTGTGCAAGCGTATTACCCGTTGCTTACGCCGGCTAAAGTTAGGGTAGCCTTCAGCCGGCATAAGCAATGGGAAATACGCCCGCACAGGGGGAGTGTCGGGGAGAGTGGACGCCGATATTCTGTGCTTTAGAAAGCACAGTGCATCGGCATAGGTCTGGATCAGGCCCTAAGTAACTAAGGATAGAGCAGAGATCTGTGCATAGTGGCTTATAAAATCCAGTCCAAAATTATTAAGATTTAACCAATTAGTTTGAATAGGTGAAGACTGGGCGATTAATGCTGCTCTCCATTCCTGACCCTCATGTAAACTACTGTTATACATTTTATCAACTGATCTTGTTTTGTTAATTAAAATAATTTAGGGCTTAAATGGATTTCTTATTTCTAATCAGATATCCATACAAAAGATTCAATGTGATCCGCTAGTGCAGGGTCACAACAATATCCAGCATGCCTCACAACCATTCTAATTCTAGATGGACAATCCTGATTTCAGTGTACTGTCTAGCGGTCCTGTCCATCTTATAGTTTGTTCCCCAAAGTGGAGGAGTTTTTTTTTTTTATTACATGGAGCCGGTGTTGCAAGCAAACAATGTGTCAATAACCTGGCAATAAGCATTCCACAGATTGGTTGAACAGTCTCGCTGCTGCATTTTGGAAGTTGTAGTCTGTAACCACATAGTAGTTTATTAGTGAAAGGTATTTTGAGTTACCAAAAAGAATACATCATTATTATTGGGCACCTGCTGCAGGGATTTCAGAGGCCCACTGTTTGAACCCAGTGCTCTCTTTTCAAATCACACATAATGGACTTGATGCATTTGATTACACTTTAATGCAGAGAATAAACTTGGTGGTAACACAGTGTGGTTGGAATATAAAAGGAGCACTGGGCTTGCAGTGCTATTTGTGGGGATGCAGTTGCTGTTCCAGCCGGGCCCATTCTGCCAATGATACAGCTGAATGGCAGCTGTATCATTATTCAAAAACCTCAGCAAATAGGAAGTTGCTTTTAGGAACGGGTATCTTTTTCAACCCATTCCCAACAGCCACAGACTGCGGTGGGTATAAGGTTAGGATTAGGCTGTGGCAGCTATAAGGTTAGGGTTAGGGTTTAAGAGGAAGGTTAGGTTTAGGGTGCGGGGCATGGAGTGTTAGGGTATAGCTGCGAGACATGGAGGGTTAAGGTTAGGCTGCAGGACATGGACATTTTTGATAGCATGATGCACGCAGCACTGGACCCACCCTCTGGGTGGTGCAAGACACATCCAATTGCCACAAAAGACACGCCCCATCTAGCACACAATGACACTTTGTCACTCTCTCCAATTCTCAAATTTGGAGGTATTCTATCCAGACATCAGTTTATTCACATTGGGCCAGATCCTGAGCTACATATGCTAGTGTTTTTAGGATAAATGACACTTAGGGGTCACCTTATGTTTTCTGACTCACGTGAACTGTAAATATGCTTATTACGCATCAACTGGTGTACATTCCACTCAAATTCAGGTCCAAAAAATTTTGAAAGCTGGATAATGCGTGGAAGAGAGCGCCATTCTGTATCACAGGTTTATGTTTTGTGCTATATTGTATAGTAATTACATAATATGGGACATATATTTCCTTATAACCATGGCTTGAATTCTGAGCTAGATCTCAGTATGGCCCTTTAGCCTAAGTTGTGGAAAAAGCGGCCCAAAAAAGAAAATATTCTATACCACAGACAACATTTCTCTTTAATAATTTTAAGTAAAAGTCTTTTGTTCCCATAAACACAATAAGATTAATTACACTTTGCAGCAGAGTGGTGCCACCACAGGGCTATATAACACTGGCAATAAAACACAATTAAAACTGGAATTGATCAAGGGAGTTATTTCGTTTCTGTTTTAACATAATTAACTTAGGGAATGTGCTGATTTAGCTCTTCTTGAAGTTATTTAGAACAAGAAAACATATTTGAGGATAAATCCATGGAGATTATTGATAGAGAATAACTTTGACAGAACCTAAGTGACATCCGAACCTTTCAGCTACACTATAAAACTGCACTGTGAGATGACAGTCATATACGATTCCATAACACGATAGATTGTGTCACACATGCCCCAGGTTTGATATGATTTCAAGACATGATACAATATTGAACAGTACACACTGTATGATCTGAGTACTATTGTAGTTTTTTTGTACAGTGTATGCAGTTTACTTGTGCCCCTGCCTTTACCTATCCAGGGGGCCCAGTCTATTGCATTCTTTGTTCATGGCCATTCAGTATTACATAAGTATATTTCTGTTCATGCCACAGAGTAACTAGTTTGCACTCAAAATATTACATAGTAAGTTGTTACAACTCTTATCCCACAAAAAGATTGGACACTTAGATCAAAAGGACCTAAAGAAGGATATATAGTATTAGGACAAAGGGACAAATGACCTTATTAGTCCCACCTATCATGAAGGTCAATCCTTCGGTGCTACCCCGCCCCTTCTGAAATCAATATACATAGGAAAAAGGGGTCTAATGAGTGCACTCTAGTAATCCCACATGCCACAGAGTAGCTCGGATTAAGGCTATACAAGGCCACCGTCACCACATCTGGGGCCCGGGACCCAGCCACGAGGCCCCGTCCCCTATGTGACGTAATTGATGACGTAAGAGCGTGGAACCATTTATTCCGACCCATGCTCTGATTATTTAAAGTTGATAATGCGTCCTTGAGTATATATAGAAGGATATGTTGGACTGTGAAATCTAGCATTCATCCATGGCCTGATCCAGACTGGAATGTATGCCCTATGGTGTAGCGTCTCACTGCATGCCCAGAACACAAGCCAACACAACTCAATTCAGACCTGAAAACATGTCACTGCTCACCATCTGCATTTGGAGGGTCGTAACAAGGGAGTAAAGGGGTGGACAAATGCAGTCAATGTAAAGCCACAAATGAGCCTAATCCATACACGAACATTAGTTTACAGCTATACATTTGCACTAGCCACAAAGCAAGTCTAATTCCAGGACGCTGCTGATGACCGACACTTCACAGATATTAGCATGTATTGTGGTCCCAACGTTGCACACAGGAATCAATGGAAACATTACATTATACTATCTTACAGTTACTTATAACAAACACAAAACTATTAATCTTTTCATTAATTAAAAACAAAAATGTGTTTCTGATTTGCCTCTACTCAAGCCACAAATCTCTTATTAATTGTATTACTGTGATTGCTAATGTGAAGATGAATCGGTTCCGCTGTACTGTTCTAGCGGAGCTGTTCTATGCTCTTAGGGAAGGATCCACAATAAATAAAGTCAGGGGATTTACGCAAGTCATTTGTGTAAGTCCCCTGACCAATAACATTGGCGTGAGCACGAGTCAGATGTTATGATAGCATACCTTTTAATGTACAGAACTCAATTCCATACATTACAAGTTCCAATGAAGAGGCAGGACCTTCACTTACGTATGCCGAATCCCCGCCATACAGGCTAATAAAGGCTTGGGGCACTTATACATGGATCTCTGTCTAGATGGACACAGATCCTTGTGTAAAAGTTAAGGCAGGGATCTGGACATGTAAGTGTCCAGAACCAATACCAAAAGAGGGGAGTGACAGCGGCGTACACTCCCCTATTCTGTGCGTAATTGCAGACCCCGCACATAAAAAGCATGCGGGGGTCTGGATCCGGCCACTAATGTGTACATGTTATAAGCTTGGGAGCAGGCACCCTTATCTCCCAATCTGCTTGTTATTCCACAAGCACAAAGTAGTATACAAGAGCTATATAAAATACAATTTTGATAAATGAGCCTTTTTTTATATTAACATTGTCAAATTAAAATGTAAACATTGTATGAAGAATTTTAATTAATAAAAGAAGTTTGAAGTTTGCAAATAATACACAATATTGGCGTTTTTATGTCCCCTTATGTTCCCACTAATCCCCCCTCCCACAGTCATCTTAATGAAATGGTTTTTCATCACTATAATAGCTACGGGGAAAATGGGCTACGGAAGCTATTCCTACCAGCAGCTATACACCACTACTACACTGCGGAGTAATGAATTTTCAGCCTGAACATAACTGTCTAGCCTTTCCTGTCCCCAGCTGTAGGAGTCCGCGTGCAGAGACAACTGCAGCCTGAAGATGGCAGCGGGTGAGTATTTTTTATCATAACAACATTCTAAGATGGCATTAATATTTTACTTAAAACTGCAACAGCTTTTAGTTTTCAGAGTAATGTAAACAGCATTTCCCTCTGCCCCACAGAGAAATATTGGGGATGGAATGAAATGCGAACTGTGAAACTGGAAATATTTCCTGTTATCTGTCATAAATATAAATATGGAGAGTTAGTTTCTGTATTAAAAGTACAAAAAAAAATCTGTGTTCATACTTTTAACTAAGAGTATAGGCCAAGTAAATAGACAGAAGAACAATTTAAACATGGTTGAATAAGTTCAAAAACAGTCAAATATAAAAAAGAAAAAGTAAAAATAAATACATAAAAATTGAGCAGATTAGAAGGGCCAAGTGGTTCTTATCTAATAATAAATGTTTTTGCCTCTGTCTATTATGTGAACAGTCTAGAACATGCAATAAAAGCATAGTATAGTAATAGTAACATAGCAACATAATGACATGTAATAATATACATACTTCAAGCTTATTGAATTTTGGTATCTAATGTATACAATCAATAAGCCAAGGGGTAATAGCTATGGTAAACAATCAGAGACACAAACAGTTAAAAAATATTGGTGTTCCAAGCTTTTTTTTGCAGTGGTCCTTTACTCTACATATAAGAAGCACTTTATCAGGGAAACAATTACTTTTGCACTGGACAAAGTTACAACACAGGAAAACAAACCTTTGATCCAGTGATAAATTTAGGAAGGTCTCCTGTTCCTCCGTGATAAATTTTCTTTTTCACGCCTTCCAAGTTCAGACCTATAGCTTCCTCCATTGTACCAGCTATCTGTGGATAAAAATGGATTCAGACTGGGAGATTAACCTTTATATAGAGATAAGGGAGGCTCTATGAAGCTGCCTTGAAAGTATAAGACCAGGGGATTGAACAGTCTTAGGACAGATTGCCTGCCTTACTCAGAAATCCTCGTGTTCTTACATAACAAATATTTCAACTCTGTCTTTATGCGGCATAAGGAAATAATGTATGTGCCGGCCGATATGCAGTTTTCTATTTTGCAAATCCATTTTTCATAACTGATAATAATAAGTTCAAAGAATTGCTTTTCATATATCTGCAATTTTTTGTCCCTTAGAGACAGAAGTTTTATTTCTTTTATGCATTTTAAATGCTGTAAAATGCACTTTATATTAGTCAAAATAATATTCCATGCAATGGACCTGCACACGCGCATTTTTTGGCTGTATTGAGAGGTCACCAGGGCTGCACTGGGTATAAAAATCAGACCTGGCACCAAAAGCACACAGGCCCTCCTGCTGCGGGGTTCTGACTTCTGACATGATTGCATCGTGTGCTAACTAACGCTGTCACATATTTTGCTAAAAGTTTCCAAAGGATGCGGATCACATCACTTAGCAACCAATAAGGCCGAGCAAGCAGTTATAACTAATGATACTGTTACCTATAGATCTCTAACAGATTGAGATAGATAGATAGATAGATAGATAGATAGATAGATAGATAGATAGATAGATAGATAGATAGATAGATAGATAGATAGATAGATAGATAGATATAGATATGGATATAGGTATACAGATATAATGTAGATATATATATATATATATATATATACATATAGGGCCGTATTCAGACTTCCGTTTTTACGGCGACCCCCGTGCGTATTTTTAGGCACGTTTCAACTGCGCATGCGTAGTAACTTTTTATATGTAGTTGACGTAGACTATTTGCATGACAGGGCCTTACGGACGGACGTATGATAAGCACGTGTATACATACGTCCGGATATGTGACGCAAATACACGCGCGGGAGATTTTAAGTGAAAATGGGTGGAGCGATGCATTTAAATGAAGGAAAGTGGGCGCGATTATCATAATAAGCACGTACGGAGGACACAGACGCACGGGACGGCACACGGAAAGTTAGAGGTGGTCTATGGTGGTGTAAGTCTATGTGAGCACGGAATAGCAAAGGGAGTGACAGGGGTTTTGGTGGGTGTTCCTTGCTACGTGCGTGCGTATATTTGCGGTCGCGTTTCCAAACGGAAGTCTGAACACGGCCCATAAAGTATATGTATATTTATTAGTTATATTAATAGTTATATATAAATAAAACTAGTTTCAAATAATTTGATTAAACATGCTTTAATTTACTTAATAAATGTCAGGAGCTCCCTGTCTGGGGACTAGTATAAAGGCAAAACCAGGGCTCAGAGTGAGGGGATATACGGGGTATGCCATGCTGTCACTTCTCCCACTGATTTCATTGAAAAACAATAAGTCCCCATTCACTATTATTTCTACATTTTCATACCGCCACTTCTATTATTTGTACATTTTCATACCGCCACTTCTATTATTTGTACATTTTCATACCGCCACTTCTATTATTTGTACATTTTCATACCGCCACTTCTATTATTTCTACATTTTCATACCGCCACTTCTATTATTTCTACATTTTCATACCGCCACTTCTATTTTTTCTACATTTTCATACCGCCACTTCTTAATGTCCACTTCAACCACTGGGTAAAACCCATAACTTACCTCACTGATGGGATGCCGATGAAGCTGCAATTAGCGGAGAATTGTCACTCCTCTGCAGAAACACGAGAGCGACGTGTGCAGGTTTCTATCAGAAACTAGTGACAGATCATTTAAAGGTTAAGGACCGGATCCACACCTCTGCGCATTTTACGTATGTGAGGGAGTGTTAAAATCCGCTGGAGAGGGGATAGCGAACTCCCCCTGTTACTCCCCACTCACGGTCATACACAGTGTGACTTATGCAGCCATAAGGTAGCCTTAAGTCACATGTGTGGATCAGCAGTCTGTCTGACCGCTGATCCGCTCGTAAGTGTGATTCCCATCCCACACTGTATGATTTAAATGCCCCCCCACCCACCATTGCGGAGGCAGGGGAAGCACAGCCTCAGTACAGAACTTAGGGCCAGATATCCAGAGCTAGGACCACTAGCGTATTTACGCTAGCCGTAGCCGTAAAACGCTGAACATACTTACGCGCATCACCAGCATGCTCATTACGTATGAAGAGGCGTGCCAGACATATGACACTTGTAATTACGCTTTGGAGGCGGGGTGAGGCATGTAAATCGTACAGTATGGGCGTGATTAGGTGCATAAGTACATGCAGCCATTACGTCCGACAGCAGTTACACTTGGAAAAGTTAGGGTAGGGTTTGGAAAGTGTAAAACTGCAAAAATACGTACGACCGAGGGGAGTGCATAGTACTTACGAATGCATAAATGCGCTACGCATTGAAACGTAAAGGGAACGTAGATCCGGATCCGGCCCTTAGTCCCGTATGATAAAAGTTACATTAGTACTACTAATGTTACATCCGGAGGGCGCTTGCACTTTGCGTGCGTAAGTGGGCTCATGTTATTAAGTATACAGGCACTTTTAATCCGCAGAGGTGTGGAGATTCTCTGCTCCTTGTAGCGTTGCCAATGGCATTGCAATGCTGCAAGAAGAAGAGAGTTGTGGGGTGTTGCTACTGACAGTACTGCACATATGTCAAACACAGGGGTTACATCATCTCCCTCCCATCCAGACTCCAGAGACGATTGATTTCCACCCCATTAAGACTGTTAGGTGGCCAGTCGTGTACAGATCTGTAGCCATCAATTGCCTGGGCTTCCTCTTCTATATATGCTTTTGAGTCTGGATCACTCCTTTTACCTCTCATGTTAAGGTTAGGCAGCCTTCCAGTACAACATGGAAAAGTTATGCTGAAACCAGAAGCAATTTCAGCCATTTCCCTCTTCTTATTGTAATCCGCAGAACATGACATTACAATTTCAGTGCTTGATATAGCCTACTATTTTCTTAGAGCCTCATTTCCTTTAATACGTATAATTAACTGTGCTAAGCATAATTATTTAACCCATTAATTATTAGAACAATACATTGAAAGTTTCTCTGCGATAACGGGAAAGGGAATGAAAAACTGTATAAAATACAAGGTGCTCTAATGACAGGAGCCTGTGTAAAGCTATTAGAGGCGACCAACTGCTCCAGCTGGTGTTTCACAATACAGTACAAAGCACTGACTGCAGGACAGACAATAGGAAGCAGATATGGGCACAAAGGGACTGTGTAAACGTTTGCAGCTTTGTTTTACTGCACATAAGTGTAATAATGGTAATAATCAGGCAGCCTTGTGATCAGCACCAACTAATGTGGTCTATTAATAAGTAGAGGTGAAACAGGGATATGCAGCATATATAAACAGGAGCTGGATTCTAGCAGTGTATGGCATGGCAGTTGCCAATCTCATTATAGAGGTGACAATTTTATACATGATCTTTTTGTGGTCCAGCTATTTATTATTATTATTTAATTCTTACATGCAGTGGTGTAACTATGCAGCTGCTATAGAGCCAAGAGGAGAGTAGGGTGCAAGGCAGCCGTCCATCCTGAACCCACAGAATTTCTGCCAGCCAGGACCGATAGTGCTAAACAGTTCTGGCTGGCATAAACAGTCCTGGCTGGCATAACCTCAGTGGGTTCAGGATGTTCTGTGGCTGCCAGGCTATTTATAAACAGTTTAGTGCTGTCTTCTGCTGGCCATGGACCCCGATTTCTGCTGGAAGAGGACAGCACAATGCTGTCAGCGGCACATAGACTTAGACATGGCCTGTGGGTGGTCAAATATTTAATAGTACACTGTGCACACCCATATCTACACTTGCATGAGCATGCCCTTACTGTACATTGATCAGGTCCCTTCATGCCTTTCCTCCTATGGACCACCCCCCTTCTCGAATGCAAGCGTTCGCAGCAGGCATTTGCGTTAAGGTCTGGATGCCTGTAATTGTGGGGGCATTTGTTTGGACATGTGCAGCGTGAAGTAACTCTGAGATGCCATCAGGCATTCGTTCCAGTCTGGATCAGCACATACATAAGCTCTCCTGCCCACTGTCAAGGCACCTCCTGTAGGTGAGGTCACTAATATGTGTACTCTAAATATCTGACAAACTCTATTTTAAAGATGGGAGCGGCCATGGGGAAGATTCAGGTTCCCAAAGCAAATATTCAATAATAAGTAACCACAGGACACATATATATGGTTTTATTGTTTTTCTGCACAGTACCTTGTCAATGAATTAATAATAATGGATCGGATCCAGACCTACGCTCATGAAACGCTCATGTGCGTAGCGTATTTACGCCAGCGTACCTACGATGCACTCCCCTCGGCACTCCCCTTGGTCGTACTTACTCTTGCCATCTTACAGCCAGCAAACCCTACCCTAACTTTTCTGAGCATAACCGCGGTTATCCATAAGCTCACTGCGTAATTACGACACTACGGCGCCCATATTGTACAATTTAAATGCTTCAACCCACCCTATTACAGATTTCGTATGGCAGGCACGCAGCCTCGACCCTGTTTACGAAGGTGTTACGATCAAGGCCCATACGCTCAGAATTTCGGAGCGTAACATGAGCGTATCATTTGCCCCATGCATGCACAGTAAGTACAAATGGGCGTTTTACGCTTACGCCCGTCGTAAAAACACACCCGAGAGTAGGTCTGGATCAGGCCCGATGGACCGGATCAGTGCAAGGGTCTGAAGGTCACCCCCTGTCACGCTCCTCTCTCCTTACATGTCCAGAAACCTACCTTAACTTCTCCACACAGCGATGCAAATCCGTGCAGAAATACTGTTCCCCGCCCCCAGCCCTTCACTACCATGCCTATCCATACCTGTATGGCAGGGTTTGGGCAAGCAGAAGTGAAGGCGACCCCTTCCTCAAATCTTCTAATGTACGGAGTTCTGTACGCTAGAAATTGCATCTTGCGCATGAGAATGTTCCGACTTACTTAATTCTGGATTATGAATGGCATTATCTGTGACATGGGACTGGATCCTGAATTTAGTGCAGAATGGACTTACGTGTGTGTGATCCTATAGTGTGTGCGAGGGTAGTACAAGAACCCTGCCTTAAATCTTACATACCACCCCATGTAAAGCAGAGTTATATGTAAAGGTTTAGCCAAGCCCTTAATGTACAATTAGCATTGTACCGCCAGGCACGCACGGCTGGTGGTCACATCTTTCCGTCAGGGGCAGTTGCTAAGGCATTATTGGCCTCCAGAAACATGTGCAGGAGGACCGGAGAGGGTAGTTACACAATGGGCATGTGTAAGTACCCATCATTATTAAATCTGGTTCCGGTTCTTGGTTTTCCCTAGCAATCAATCCAGTCAGTGGCTTAACTACCGTGATTGCAGGGGGTGCGACTGCTTTGGGGCCCAGAGGAGAAGGGACTGTGGCTGCTGACTCCCCCTGTACTCCAGGTTGGTAGCTTATAACAGCATTCTGCACTCCATGTATTACTGCTGAGCACTGTTTATACTTTGCCAGTAGCTGAGAGCAATGTATTATAATGTAATGTAATATAATGCTCACATGCCCCGTTTTAAGCTCTGACAGCTTTTCTGCACATGCACAGAGAGGTCACCAGCCTGCGACTGGACTGCGCACACAACAGATTTGAAGCTGTGTATGTTGTTGCCCCAACCATCCAGACACGGCCCATGTCTCCTTGCTATGGGGCTTCAGCTGGTCACCTTCCACCCTGAATCTGTTGCATTTAGCATTAGTCTTCCTTGAGCTGCCTTCTTATAACCCACACAGCAGAAGAGCTGTGACATGCAGAAGATGAACATATTGTTGACTTGGTGATCATATAAGGGCAGAGCTGCAGCGCAGTCTCCCAGATGATCAGCATCACAACGGAATCCCATTTGTGGCACCCTATAACTACAGATTAAGATGGACATTCCACTCCCAGAAAATGTAACAGATAAATTTGCCTCTATGTTATGTTATCCATTCACTGTCCTTAGTTAAAGCTTCTCATAGAAAGCAACAATTCATACTTTGTTTTTATATCCATTTGCCTTGGAGTTATATTTTACAGTTAAACACAACAATAAAAAAGGACTGTGTTATCATCGCAGCTACAAACCGTGGCACAGTAATGTCTTATGCTATGTTATCTTAGAAATGGCTGTGACAACGTTCACCATTATTGTAAATATTTACAGGTAATGAAGAAGAGAATGAACTTGGGAGATAGTCTCATCTACGAAACAATTTACTGCTGAGTATAGGATTGAAAATATAGATGGGATACTGGCTCCCTCCTGTGTTCAGAAAATACTTTTGTCTTAACGTCATACTTATTTTTGTGCATTTAATAAATGATTGAAGACAATAACAAAGATGCAAACTATTCCCGAGTTCAAATACACCTTCTTTCTATATCTTTGTAAAAATATAACATTTATGTTGCTATGCTATAGAAAAAAAAACATTATATTTAAAACAAGCAATCCTATTTAAAATAAACATATTTGTTTTTATAACAAAATCATTGTGTCAGGCTACAAAAGGGAATTTAGATTTTTATCTTCATAATGCTGATTAAGATTTGTTAGTCTGGCCCGTGTATAGCACAGAAGATACACTGGTGTAGTGAGAAGTGAGGCTTTTGAACATCATTCTGAGCTTTTTGTCTGTACTGTAACATCCTCCTACACTTTCCTAATGACATATTGAGAGCTGGAGCTTAAGTCGGTGGAGTGGAATAACTGTGATTGGCAGCCAGGTGGTTGAAGAGGCACTCTCTCACCTCACCACCCATCTATTTCCACATCCATCTTAGAGGCACAATGTATTTGTGGGTGGTCTTCCCTCCAGCTCACCATCCCTCAAGATTTTCCTAAGTCAATGGGCTTTTACAGGTTTAGAGTCACTACTAACCCTACACAGCCCACCAGCTCTTCCTCGAGTGTTTATATTTATAAGAGTAGCCAGCAAATATTCCTGTTCTACTCGAAGACATATTTTATTGCATTACAGAATAGTATGATTTGTAGGAAAGCAATTCAAAAGTAATGCTTAAAAAGTTGCTATTAAATATATAAAAAAGAAATAAATCTATGTGAGACTTTTGTATAAATTCTACCAATTGGTAACCTTTGTGATTCTGTGAATATATAAATGCAAAATAAAATGTAGTATATTTTATTATGACAAAATGAACCTAATTTCCCATCCATTAATTTACCTGTGATGACATAGTAGGTCTAAATTTAACAATTTTCTCTTAAAACACTGGACACTCTTATTCGTGTTTCCATTGAATATTAAAAAATGTAAAGTCTCAAGTGAAATAAGATCTCACTTACATATACTATCCTGATCCATTTCTCATAGTGCAATGTAATACCTGTAACTTATTCTTCTTAGAGTCATAGGACTGCTCATTTCAAGCTTTAGTGGCAATGAGAAAGCCCCTTGGACATAATCTTCACATTCAGAGAGAGAATCAGTTCAGCATGATGTTATGATGTTGTGTTGTTTTGAAGCATCTCATTATAGGCACAATTCAGTTGCAGACATTACATTAGAATAGCCACGAGCATGTCTATCTTGTGTTACTGCGAGGAGAAAATATGACATTACCCAACATGCTCTTGATGTCACCCAAACTAAGTGGAACAAAACCGGATTTAGAAATATTAACTTTTTTGCTTATTTATGTAAGTGGATAATATAGAATACTAGATACTACATTGCAGAATAGAGGCTTTAATATGTGGACCTGCTTTGTTAACCCTGTTAGTCCACAATACATAAACATAAAAAAGTGCTTCTATCAACAGAAGCTCGGAAAAGGAAAAAACATAGGGGAAGAAAGGAATTAAGGAGAATGAATGGAAGTACAGGGTAATGATGTGAATTTTTGTGTAAGTTACCTATCGCTTCATAGTCTCTCTCATCAATGTAGAGAAAAGTCAAAAAAGCATTCAATTAGAGAGGTGGCTTTAGTTCTTCACAGTACCACACCTGGGTGCCCTGGGCAGGTCATTATCCTGAGTCTTATGCTGGGTACACAATTTTACTATGTCCTCAGATCCCAGCAAAATGGTTCCATAGTCAGGAAAATCATAAGGATTGTAAAACTGCACTATAATCAAGCCAAGCTCCTGTGTCATCTCTATATTATCTGCAGTGTTAGGATCCTGCTTTATTGCTGATATGTGTTTTCAATCACGCTGAGCTGCAAGGCACCTGTGCCCTGAGTCCTGATTTAGCTGCTAGCCTGTGGTTTACTTTGTGTGTGTGAGAGCTCTTGCTTTTAATTATCTTGTAGCTGTTATGCAGGTGTGTTACTTATGCTGATGGACTGACCCATGTTTAAAAGGCTCTTCCTGACACTCCATCCTTCCCAGTGATAGTTAGCTTGTTGCAGTAGTGTCCTGGTTCCTGGGCTCTTGTTCCTGTGTTCCTAAATCATCCAGCCACGGTCCTGACTGTGTATCTGTGTCCATGATTACTTGTCAGGTTGGCAAGCCCCCAGTGTACCAATACTGGATGGTAAATGCATTCTGTGACCCTGTTTACTGCAGTGTATTTCCCAAATGTTGCCATCTCCTGCGTTATGGTTCTACATTATCTGTTTCCCTTCTGAGATGTTCTAGTTCTTCATGTTACATGTCGGAATAATGGTATGTAATTCTTACCAGGTCCTGTTGCACGTTCTGATGTCATGTGCCCCAGTGGCAATCTTCCTTTGTGCATGCTGTCACATGTATGTGGTGGCATGCAGATTAGCCACGTGGGAAGCACCGCCCACAGTCCATAGCGGGTCTGTGCTCTATCGTCCCTTGTTGTACCCTGTAAGGCTGCTAGCCAAATAGTGGCCAGCAGCCCCTTTACACAAACCAGCAGAACTTCCACACGCATCCACATAGCATTAGGCTCTCCTGCACTGTTGCTAAATACTGCTTTCCTAGTAATTGCTGGGTGCCCATGTTCCTTGCCTTCCTGTCCCTTGCCTCTGATCTAGTTTAGCTTCTCTGTTTTCCTCTCCTTGTATTAGCTCCTACCATCCAGTTTACCCAGCCTTTCAGTGTGATTGTGCCTTGGGTCTGTGAGTGGTTGTCAGTTTTGTGTTGTCTGTCTAATCTTGGCTTATTCCACCTTGTCGCTAGTTTCCAGTGTGATTGCATCCCCCATTGTGGGTATTTTCTTATGCTTTTCCAGCTTACAGGATTCCTCACCCTATTTATATTCTTGGGGGTCTGTGCTATTACATTAGGGAAAAGTGGTACCCAGGGGCCGTCACCTGCTAGGTGTCAGCAGCCCAGCCTATTCCCACCATCAGGGGCTCTAGTAAAGACCAGGTTCCTGGTTAGCCACAACAGTAACGCTTCATACACACTGCGGCCAACATCCAGACCATAATCTGCTCTTCATACAATCCCCCGTGTGGTAAGAACTTGTGCTACATTTACCATTTGGTCTGCAGTGTCTTGTCTCACTGAACAAGCAATTTGCTAAACTATATTACTTGTTGTTGCTCAGCAACACTTGCCACCTAAATCAAATCACTATTAAGACTGGGTCCTATTCTGATTATTAAGATTTTTATTATTTTGCACTATTAAACTGCATACTCAGCAGTAGAACAGACATATGTCATTTACTAATCATATATTTACACCCTGAAGTATTGAGTTTGTCTGTTGCTTATAGTGTCCCTAAATTAACTAAACTTTAGCAAACACATATGCACACATCATATGCAGCTGTTGATGGTTGTTGTCCTGTAGTTTGTTTAAAATTGTATGTATTTTATTTAATGATATCAGGAAGACGTCTAATCCTTTCTTGAAGCAACTAAATTGTCTGCTAGCACTAGGTAATTTTGGGCAGCAGTACCTTGTTTCACTTAGAATGTAAGAACCCTTATCATAGCTGGAATTAAAAGAATGCCATTCCAACCTCTAATACCCCTTTCACATCACCACCAAATACCCGGGATTTTCGTCAAAAACCCGGGTCTCGGAAAAATCCCGGGTATTTGGTGGTGATGTGAAAGGGTCACTTACGGTAAACCCGGGTCAAAAGACCCGGGATTTCAACCCGGGAAAAAAGAAGGGTTTTTCCCGGGTCCAACCCGGGAAGGGAGGTAATGTGAAAGGACCAGGGTTGTTTTCAACCCGGGTCTTTCACTTTGCCTCCTTATTGGTGCAGATTTGTCTACTGTTGCTATGGCAACAGTAAACAAATCTGTTTCTAGCGTCGGAAAGGGGGAAAAAAAAATAACATGTGCAAGTATAGGGCATGCTGATGGTTGTAATGCCCTGCCATCCCTGGGCATGCTGATGATTATAGAACTACAACCATCAGCATGCCCTGCCGGGTTTAAGCTGCTAAAACCCGGGAAATTCATTGGTGATGTGAAAGGTACACACCCGTGAATTTCCCGGATTTTTGAGGACTTAAAGGGTGGTTTTTTTTTAGACCCGGTATTTCATCTCCTGGAAAAACCCGGGTCTTTAGACCCGGGTTTTTCACAGTTGGTGATGTGAAAGGGGTATCAGTGTGCATGTCCTCTTATCTTGATACCTACAGTGTTCATGAAATGCTAAAGCACATTTATAAGCATCTCTCATGACCCAGGTCACATTTTATAATGTTGCTCAGTGGAAATACTGCTGTTAATCAGGAGTGGGCGTGACATCACCAAGTAATCTTTTGGATTTAGATTGGTCTTTGCTAGGAAAGGATGGCTAACAAAGTGGTGTAACCCGAGCCATGTCATACTTACTTATCGCACTTTTTTTTAAAGGATTAAGATTTTATTCAATAAAACCAATAGATAATTTGGGGATTGATTGCTACTTTTGAATCCTCCCTCTGAGTTAGACAATACTATTCACAAAGGGCCTGATTCAGACTTAAGGCGCTTGAGAATAAGAGGAAAGTTACCCCTGGGCTAAACCATATTGATTTCAGGGGAGTCATATTTCATATGTTGCAAACAGTATTAGAGTTGAGAGGTGATATTTCCCAGCCCAAGTCTAAATGACAGTGTAATAGTAAAGCTGGATTAGTATCTGTGTACATTAAGTAAGTCAAAGCTATATCTCTGCATGCAAAGAATACAATTAACTTGACTCCCCCTGAAATCAACATGGTTTTGTCCAGGAGTAACTTTCCTCTTATTTTCAGTCTCTGAATCTGGTCCCAAATAGCAACTATACTTTCAGGTTTTCCCTGTATTTGCTCCTGACAAACCATTTACTATGCTTTGGTTACTAAGATTTTTCACTTTAAAATGTAGTCAGTAATTTCCTTTCATGATCTGTTCATGTGTATTTATTTAGTTGTTAACTCAGCATACATTACACATGCTCACCTGTCCTGAATAGTCAATCTAAAGTTTTAAATGAGTATTTGTTGGTAACAATACTAATTCTGCATACAAACGTGTAATGCTGGTGAAAAAGCACATAGATAGGGGAAAAATACAGAAGAAGAGGGAGATTGTACCAATCAATGTTTTATCTGATGCAACATACAGGTAAAACACAATATTGTCATACCAGTCATACTGGGTACTTTTATATGATTCAGTGGACAGTGGCTGTGGGACACAATGCTTATAAATGATCTTCAGAGCCAGGTGATCAGATCTCTGCGTAATGGACGCACGGGGATCCGCATTCACAGGTCCGCTAAGCACTCCCCTCGTATGGACAGACTTCTGATACCTTTTGACTTCATTACTTTTTCTGAACCTTGCAGATTAAAAATGACTTTGATGGGGAAGTTTGGATCAGTACACATTGAGAGGGAATACCTATACTGAACATTGTAATAAAAGCTATGGACCGTTTTCCGTATGTGCAGGGTCTGTACATCCGCAAGTGAGGGGAGTGCACGACCCCTGTCACTGCCCTCTCCTGTGCTTACGCTGCCATAAGCCTACAATAACTCTCTTGTGCAGATCAGCAGGCCATACGACCACTAATCCGCAGCAGTGTGGGAGTCCTGCTACTATAGTAACCCTAGCGTAACATCCGGAGGGCGCTTGTGAAGTCAGGCCACTTATGCACCTTGCTTACGTAAGTGACCTGACGTTATCAGGTCAGGATCCGGTCCTATATGATTGTCAAGCTGATCATCCAATTATCATAGCGTATAGTATTGGCCAATTATTCGGAACGCAACAAACTGTGCCCTTAACTCCATCATTCAGTCTTCCTAAATGCTGCACCTGCTCACTATAAAATGTGTGGGCTATTGGAGCCTGTTTTCTGTAAATGCTGGGACATTTTTAGTCCTAGTCTGGCCCAGCAGATCTCCCACAGTCTATAGTCTGACAGCTGCAAAGACTGGATCCCAGCAGCTTTGCACTTAAGTGAAACAGTCCTTATCACAGCAGCCCATCCTAGATGGCAAATTTAATGGACAGCTAAGGGATGTCACACCTTGTCACAAGCATTCACAGCCAGTTATTAGGAGACAGCACTAAGCTGTCAGCGGATGGCAGGCTGTTTACAGACAGTGCTCAGTAATCAGAGGTCCTGCACACCCTCCAACATTTTTTTAAATGGAAAATAAGTACACCTGGGGGGAGGGGGGTGAAAGGGGTGTCTTGCCTCTTTAGCAGAGCTTTAGGGGTCCCCACAGCTATAGTGATCAGATGCTGTAGGACTGGAAGGTGAGTATAGGGTGGAGGGAACTGCTGGGTCAGAATCCGGTACAAAAGCCCTTTTAGCCGGTACAGGCCATTAAAAATCAGTAAAATAGAGTGCAGTTGGAGGGTATGGTTCCTGTCTTCTGCCAGCAGTAGGGAGGAAGGGGGGTGAGACAGGATCCTGTGCACAATAGCCGGTCACCTATCTGCACAAGTCAGAGCCGTACCTAGCAATAGTAGATCCAGGGGCAAAAAGTAACAATGGCGCCTCTAACCTTGAATTAATAGCCAGCTTAACCTTAAAAATGAACCGATGCCCCACTTTCACTTTGCAGCCTGGACGACTGCCCCATCGCACACCACTGGTTATAGCCCAGGCTCAAGTTCCAGATAGTGAAAGGGGGGGGGGGGGGGGTCCCCGGGGGGAGTTCCCCACAACCGACCACAAAAAAAATTAAGTGAAGAATCACTTACATTGACTGACCATTTAATTATAACTACGGTGTATTTAATAACATTGGAAGAATTCCAGTGCAAGGTATTGAGGAAAAGGAACTTCCAAATGACATATCGCAGCCGCCATTGCCTTCTCCCGCCCCGAAATGGCCTCAGCGCCAACACAAGTTACACAACACTATTCATATTCCAGGCGCCTCCCGCTCCCAAAGCTCCCCTCTGTAACCCTGTCACTGCTGGGACGAGCGCCATAAAATAAGCCTCCGCCTCAGCCGTGCAGCCACAGAGGTCCCCAGGCAGGAAAGAGTTAAAATCCCAGCCAATGGGAGCGGAGCAGCGTCTGAGCAGGGATCGGCGGTGGCGGCGGATTCAAACAGTGGCTGAGACAGATACTGTGCGTGACACAGACTCTCCCCCGGGCGGGTAAGCGAGATGCTCCTGTGTGGCTGTGTTAGTAAATACCGTGTATTCATGTCTGTTGCAGTGTGTATCCAGCTTGTTCATTATTTATTTAGCATTTTTTAGGGGTCGAATTTAGCCGCCAGCCCTGTGCAGAACAATGGTCCTGTGCAGCTGGGATCCAGCCTCGCCCTTTGTCCCAGTGACTTGTTACTTCTTTTACTCAGATCCTCTCTGAAAAGTTACCGAATCAATGGTATTGTGTTCATCGTTTTGGCCAATGATTGGATAACAACTTTAAGTAACGAAATGCTAATGTTACGCTACATTTTCTTTCTGCATTATTAGTTAAACCAGATGTACCAAATATGTAATAATTTGCAGACTTCATCTATATTGCTAGCAATTACTGAACATTAGTGACTTCTAAGGATTTTAGTATTTTACAGTCTAGCGCCAAGCAGTTTATTTTAGTGATCCAGGTCACTACCTGGATCACTAAGGAAGTGTTAAAGAGGTCTCCAATGAACACCTAAATACCTAATGATTGACAAATGATTATTATTAAAATAAATAAAACTTCCTGCATTAAGGGTTTCACACAACTTTTCTTTTTGAAGCTGATTTAGAGTTTGGGAGTAAGGGTAAAAAAAAAAAAATGCAAGTGTACAATTACTTCACATTTACACATAGAATTCAGATACCACATCGCGTTATGTCCTATAAAAAAAAAAGGTGTAAGTGCAACTCTGAATCAGCCCCCTTATGATTTATTTCCAATAATATTTGTTATTATTTATAATTATTATTATTTAGATTTGTCTATTCTAAATTATTATGTTGTCCAATACTGTGAAATAAGAATACAGAGCTCCGATTACTAAGTGTGGAACACTTCAATTCCTGGCGTTTTTAGCCTTTATTGCCAGAAATTGAAACGTTTTACATTTACTAAGCTATGTGCCCAATTCACGAAGACCGGAATAAGCATGAAGTGCGCCTATCCCCATCTATTACAGTAGGAAAAAATAGCTGCACCTGCACTGCTAAAATCTGTGATGTCAATTATTGTTTCTATGGCGTTTGCTAGTAATAGCAGCACTGATCAACAGCCCGTTGTTGGATGTGGATTGGCAGATTGATAGATTTAAAAAGTGTCAGAGTGGAGTTTGTCACTCCATTCCAGCATCTGGAGATAGTGGTCGTAAAGGAATTTCAGTGTCTCCCTGTATGCAGTACCTCTCCTCCCTCTTCTTTCCCCTTAATAACTGCTATTAAGGGGAGGAAAAGGTAAGTATATCGGGAGACTGCTAGAATATATATATATGAGTGAGAGAGACTTTTTACAATAAATTCAATAAAATAAATTTAAAAAACCTAAATAGTCATACATGCACAAATACAAATTTATGTACATATTTTGCCCTCTGGAATCGCAAATGAACACCACTGATAATTTCAGTGGGCAAAACAATAATCATTTTTAAAAAGCAGAGTTCAAACTCTCCTGACCGTCCTGGACGACTGTCTCGGATTATTTCTAACCCATCAGGAAAACACTGTGCATGTGTAATGTTATTTCTATCGGGCTGTATACCCCTGGCACATGAGGAACCATTCACTGGTCTCTTCCGCGATCATTGTTAGTAGAGTGAGGAATATGGTGTGTTTTCTAATCAATGATCTATATGTTTGAGCCTCTTTTATTGTAAGATCTTTTATCAATTTAATTGTCATGTATGTTCAATGTGTTACAGTGTTTGCAAGGTGTACAGAAAGATGTCTTCCAAGTTGCAAAATGCTGGTTGGAGGAGTCACAATATCTTGGAAAATATTGATGAACAAGACAGTCCTAAGCCTGACAAGTTTAGAAAGATCCCCTCCTCAAGCTCCCTAAATACACTGCGCATGTCCCTAAGGAAGAGGATGCCTCTTAAGCAGGTTGAAATCAACATCAACGCCATGCCTGACTGGGATAGGGTGGGTGTGAATGAGAAGAAGCGCCCTCTGCAGTCCATGACAGTTACAGCAAGGAACATGATTGGAGCTGTGTCACAGGTATGTTTAATGTTTTCAGGGTGTTATTTGAAGCAATATTTTACATGAAGCATGATTAATAAGGCAACGCATATGTCAGTATTGTGAAGCTAAATGTAGGTCCTACCCTGATGGTGTTTGAACTGGATTCCGAACATTTAACATTTTAGCAGTCGATAATATTCTTTAATTAAATACAGTGATTTATCTGTATTATCCTCATTACATTCTGAGTTCTGGTTGCCAATGAGGGGATGCCACTTAGAACAGACAAATTTCGAACATGATACATCTGACAGCTAAATTACGTATGTATCTTGTTTGAAATACTTTGGGTAATAGAAGGTTAAGGTTAGGCTGCAGGAGATGGAGGGTTAAGGTTAGGGTAATAGAAGGAGAGGGTTGTGGTTAGAATTAGTAAAAGCATTGGGGGTTACAGAAAAAAATCTTACCTTTGTGCGAAGCAGGATTCTCCTGAAATATTGCTGGATCAACTTTTTATGAATTTGCAGCAGTTGCAAAGTGATGCTTTTAAAAATCCAACATTTCAGACCTGCTTTATCCATGCATGAATGCATTCCTGTTTGCTTTAATGCTTAATTGATGTGTCTTAGCTCTTACTTTTATTATAAATGGTACATTTGAATTACTGTTGTTTAATTTGAGTCCCTCTATCCTTTGAAAAATGACCACTAAAAGCAGATGTATTTTTTGGGATACAACAGACTGTGAGCTAATATAAAGGACTGCTAAGAAAAAATGCTGTCTTAAATATATTTATCATAACTGCTGCTTAAATATAAGCTTTCATTTAGATGCGCTGCTACCACATACCTTTATGTAATTATGCTTGCAGCATACTATGGGGAGTGTTGTGATCTCTCTGCAGGCTGTTCTTCAGTTGAAATTCATAGAAGCTCCTGCAACATCTGTGGGTAAATATTTGCAGGTATTATATAAATATGGAATAGCAGTTTGTCATTAAAAAGAATTTCACCAGGATAATGTAAAGAAAGAACTCGATAAGCTCTTCAGTTTTAGAGGCATTTGGTTTGTGAGTGGTTGAAGAAAAGCTTGTAGTTCAGATAAATGCTTGTAGCCTTAGTAAGAATTGTTTGGAATATTCATGATTCTGGTTTCTCATAAATGAAGGAATTTAAATTGAAAGTAAATATAAAGCTGCAGGTGCTCATTCGCGGTTTAGCTGTCATATTGAAAAATAACGTAGTGGACTGGATCAAGAGTGAAAATATAGCAGGAAAAGGATAGATTTTTTTTTCTTAGTTTTTTTGCTAAACCCCATATTGAATTCTAAGAGTGACAAATTTAATGTTCTACGTTTCATGCAAGAATTCATTGCCTTTTGCACACGTGTACTGACCAATTTTATGAGGTGACTTTAATCAATGGTCTCCTAGTTTTATTTCTGAGAACGGCAGCAGGTAGAATAAGAAGTATGTTTTAAAAGATGTTGCCGTTCTTTACAGTTGAGAGACAAATGGCAGCAGCAGATGATTAATAAAATGCACGTGGTGCCACCTGCCGGTAGAAGCGTTTTAGGCACTAAAAATGGCGACTTTAACATTCCAAGAGTGTCAGAGAAGGCATCATGTACGTTCATGGGTGCAAAAGGCCAAGCAGTGAGGGCGTCATTCTCGCCCCCTGCATCCCCAAGGGTACAACAGTGACTGTGTCCTACCAAGAAATGAAAGTGTAAAGGAGAAGTTCCTTCCAGCGTTGCAAAAAAAAACAGCCACAAAACTCCGTTCCTGTGCTTTTCCATAACGATAATGCTCATTGGGCGGCCCTGAGTTTGAAGTGTTTTTTTTTTTTTTTGTTTTTTTTTATGCTCCCTGCTCGCCAGATCTTGTGGCAAGTAATTTTTAGCTTTTCCTGATGCTGAAAGTTACCCTTGCGTTAGCTGTTTTCCAGTGGTCTCAACATACTCGCCACAAAATAGCATTCACAGTGACAATGGAGTCATTGCTTCGACATGCAAAAATGTGTGCACTTAGAGGGAGAGTGTGTTGAGAAGTGACAGTAGTTCCAGCTTCCTGGTGTACATCCATTTCATGCAAAAAAAAATAGACCTTAGATATTGAATGCACCCTGTACGGACTCTGTTTTTAGCAGGTGATGCAAGGAAACATCATCTCAACTCGAAACTGTTCGCAACAGATCAAACTTGCCTCCGCTGTAACACAACTTTAAGCCAGTTTAACATGTGAACAATTTTTCTGGTTCCTGGCAAAACGCTCTGATAGTTGTAGAATTTCTGCAGCGGGAACCAGGCAGATCTTAGGCTGTGCTGGGCCATCCTTTATAAGATCAACTCCGCTATTGTTGAACCCTTTCTATAAACCGACCAGCATTCTGACCGTTCAGTCCAACATCTATACTATGCAATTATCGGCAGATCAACAATAATTAAGTGTTTTCCCTAATCAATTTTTTTAGAACCTGGATTGGGCCCAGTGTAAAGGGTTATGAAACAGGTAAATTCATGGTGGATTTTTTTTTTAACTACATCTAACATGACTTCTAATGTTACATGGCGGGATTTTATTTAATAGCTGTTTTGATCTGTAGCAGATGTCTGCTTTGGTGATATTCTGTTCAGTGGTATTCCTGGTGCAAAGGAATATGATCCAAGGGAGGGTGTGACACTATCCCAGTGGAAATACACTGAAATACAAGGACAATTCTAAAACTCTCCTGCATACTACCAAGTCCTTCCACACAGTCCCTAAACCACAAGGAGACTGCTTGTTCCTATAGTGTTTCTGTGGGACTTCAGCCAGATGCATACTGTAATGTATGGGTAATAACAGCTCTCTACTAGTTTCTCCTATAAACTGTATGTAATTGCATAATGTAGGAAATGAGGGAATATGCAGACTGGAGCTGTGACCAATGGATGTAATATGCCCCAATCGAAAACCAGTGGGTCCGTTTACCTAAACAAAAATTCAGTGTTTAAAAGGTATCAACATTAATTTAATAATAAAAACTATCCGGTAACAGATTAACTGCACAATCCTTGTATCCATAAATACAAAATATTAAAGTGACACAAACATACAGCCTCTGACTAAATAAAAATCCACTTGTATAGGGTTAATGCAATGCTAAATAGTAGCACATTCCTAAGAAGCAGATTCCCCTAACAGTATGGAATGAGTGGCTAATCAGTCTTTAAAGACCAATAATTATACTGCATAATGGGTATATATATATATGTGTTTAATTCTCAGTCAATTATATTCTTACCGCATTTACACCCTATATGCAGTATAATTATTGGTGTGTGTGTGTGTATGTAT
>WWET01000602.1:155305-168755 GCA_011038615.1 Limnodynastes dumerilii
CCCCCTCCCCTCTTCTGCTAGGATTATCGGTCCCAGCAGAGGAGGTGTATGGTGCCGATAACAGGACATTTCCCTTGCGGGAAATCGTCCCGTTTGTCGGCCCACCCCCTGCTGGGACCGATAATCGTTGTAGTGTATGGCCAGCTTAATAATTTGATCTTTTGGAGCTCCTAATATTCTAGATCAACAATGGAAAGATGTTTTGCTTTTTGAAAGTGTGCTGTGTCTATTAGGAGATATTTGAACAGTACACACTGGTGACACGGTCTTTTGATTATGTGATTGGAAAGATTATATACTGAAAAGTCACAGTGGTACTCTGCTTAATGCAGGGTAAACTTGGAAAGTTGATTACAGTAGAAATCCTCAGACAGCTGATTAGGCAGTGTTTAGTAAGCTTAGAATGCTGCTAGGCAAGCGTTACCGCAAGGCTGTAAATCTGGAAATAAATGCACTCGCTGGCTTTTGATTGGGGTATCTTGCATCCATCCACTGGTCACAGCAGCAATCTACAACTCTCCTTTTTAATTACTTAACTTTTTAGAGATCACTTTATTCCTTATCATTTTATCTGTGCCTGTTTTTTGATTATCAAATTTATCTCTTTAATTTTTAGTTTTTGTAATATATATATATTATATTTGTTGTCTAATCCAAGCCTCTTCAGGGGTATATATTTTTCTTGAGACCTGATATCTACACATTTTGAGTAGCTGTAAAATGTGACTAAACTGTGGAATCCAGCTCACGTTTCTAGGATGACGATGGTCACTTCACTTCACCAGTAATAAGTAGCTTTTGTGCTCACACATGGTGATAGTTTACCAAAAGAAATATATGCATAAAAATATTCTTGCTGCGTTCATTTCCTCATATAAAATGTTAGAAGGATCATTACCGCCCTTTCCTGAGAAATGTTCAACTCAGCCTACATTGTTCCCCCTGAGACCTTGGGTTGGACACTGCAAAGTATTTGTGGAATGCGTACGTTATTTTGGTTAACATATTTGCAGACATTTTTTACCCTTCGACATCCTGTGTACTCTAAGAGCTGGAACTAGAGGAAAGATAAGGTTGTCTGCACACTAGTCTCAAGTGCAACGTGAATGTGTTTATCTGCAATGACCTGTCAAAAAATTCCAAGTGTGCAAGGGCTCATTGCTTACAAATGTTTTATCATATTATCTGGCTACTAATAAGTTTGTAAAATATACACACACACACACACACACACACACACACACACACACGATGGTGGTCGTTCAAATCCGTTTATAAATTGCGTATGTTAGTTTACGCAAGGCTCTCCTACTTGTGGGTCAGTCTTGGATCGCCCATACTGTACATTAGTAGCCAGTTTGCAGCTCATTTGCATTGAGAGTCTTGCCCCTCTAGCCACGCCTGTGACTCATTCCGTGCAGATGTGTGCATCACTCCTAAGTCAGACGTCCATGTATGTGAATCAGTCGGCCATGGTTTATGTGCGTATATTTGGGTTCTGAGCATGCACGGTTTACCTGATTGTAAAAAATACGCACGTGGATTCTGTACTTCAATGTGAATATGGTCCAGTATTACCAGAAATATGATGGAGTAGGGCGTAGCCTGATTTCTCTGTAATAAAATGCTTTTTCTTTCCTTTCTTTCCATTCTTTCTTTACTTTCTCATATTACATATCACTTAACACTTTTAAACAGACATTCACATCAGTCCCTGCTCCATTGGAGTTTACAGCCTAATTTCACAGATAGACACACAAAGACTATTGGTTAAATTTTTACTTGACAGGCAATTGTCTATGGCATGGTTTTGGCGTGTGGGAGGAAACTGGAGCCCCTGGAAAAAAGCCCAGGTAGACATGGGGAGACATACAAACTCCACACAGATAAGGCTTTAAGACTTGATTTTCTGTGTTCTCTTCATGCATGTCTGCTACCCAATGGCAAGAGTTAAGAGGACGAACATGTCTGACGTTTCCTGCCAGTGTTTGGGTATCGGTTCCAAGTGGGCAAGGTTTCTTATTACAATGAGCGGTGTAAGCATTTTAATGCATACCAATGCAGACTGTGCTGGAGTTGGGAATTTAAGGCATTGAATGTTCATCTATGCAAGGGGTGTGGTTAGTTTTGCAATTTCACTAATGGTGTATAGCGTGGCCCTACTATAATGAATCCCTCGGAATCCGCAGCACAATAGAAGAACTATCGCCCGTATTCCATACGAGTACCGGACGTCTATGTAAGAAAAAGATACGTAGATTACGTAAAAAATGTACTACGGATGCGCGGTAGTAAAAATCGCTAAACACTGGATGCATGTGTTATACGTCCGGTACTCTGAATACGGGCCTTTGTATAATAACTGGGGTTTTTTTTTCTTACTGGAGCTGTGGGATAGTGTGGATCTTTGATTCATATTAGTTCTTGCTATTCTCCATTAAAATCCTGTATAGTAAAATTGCAGGTGGCCATAACATGTTGGCTTGTGCCCTGGTAGTTGGAAGATGTGTGGAATGCTGATTACTGAAAGGCTTGCGTACATTGAGAGCCGTATCTTAGGCACTCCTTGTTCTTGTAGAAAGCATCTTATGTTATTTTCAACCTTCAGGGATTGTTAGTTTCTGTCATGGCCACACTGAACTCTAGATATTGAAGTCACTGATACAAAGAGCTACGTGAGGAAGTAATCCCTTAAGATGTTCAAACTAGCAGTACTTTAACAGACTCATAAAAGGCAAAAGACGCCGCACAAATTGCTCTCAGGACCAAAAGCAGCCAAGCAAAACCCAGCTGTGGGATTATGGGATATGCCTTGAAAGCTTTTATACAGTGAGGAGAAAAATAAGTTCTTGCTAATAAAAGGAAAAAGTTGTAATGTTCAACTTTCTGAAATCTCTTTGCAGGCAGTAATTGCATATGTTAATCCTAATAAAACTTGCACAAACACCACACTGCCTTCAGCTATTACTTGGGTTTTCATGTTGCTTTATGTTTGAAGAACATGGCCCGTGTTCAGAGTAGCAGACATATAACACATACGTCCGGTGTTTAGCGATTTTTACTGCTGCGCATGCGTAGTCATTTTATAACGTAATCTAGGTATCTTTTTCTTACATAGATTGTGTAAATGCAATCCACTTGAAAAAAAATATAAAAACTAACTCCTTGAACCAACAATCTTACAATTTTGTCATAAATAACGGTATCAGTCTCTGCGCTAGAGTCTATTAGTGAGAAAAACAAGGTCTTAGTAGCTCTGTACCTTCCAACCTTCACTATGTTGGAAAGTTCATGGATTTCTCCCAGATGCCACTGTTTGTGGTTTCTTCTCCTTTTCTGTTCTTCGATAGACTCCTTCCTTTCAAGTCCTCGTTCCGGGTAGAAAGGAAAAAACACCGTGTGGTATTGTTTCAACTCAGGTACACCTTGTTCTCAAACATGTATACTCACATTTCATGTGTCTTGTTCTATGCACATGTAAAGAATCCTTTCTCCTTCTCCTTAGGATGAGTCTCCTGTGATGTTGTCCAGTACCGGTCACTTCCAATTCTACTTTTTCTCCAGAGCAGTATGAAATACAAAGGCAAAAGATCCTCGTGCAGCTCACTTTCCAGGTAAGTACCACCTAAATCAGTTCTGCTTACACTCTTAGGAGCTGATTCAGAGATGCGATTGCGAAAAGATCGCAAATATACGCACCTTTGCTAAGATCTTAGCAGGTTCCAGCCCACTGCAAAAACAGACACTCCCCTTGCAAACAGCGGTGGATCTTAAACTTAGACCACCATTGCCCTAACTATACGCTGTCATTTGGGATCTTAAGTGACGTGGTAGCGTTCATTTAAGATCCTAAGTGTCAGCCCGCGCCCACTTTCCCTCATTTCCCTGCCTCCCCCCGCCCATTTCCATGCAAATCCTTAAGATCTTAAAGATTCGCTGCACTTAAGATCTTAAGTGCTTGCGTGCGATTCAAACTTACGCTCTTAGCGAATTTACGCTCCTAACCGCTACGTAAACGGCGTTGCACTATTACTACGCATGCGCAGTTATGCAAATTTTCTAAGATCTTAAATATACGCACCTAAGTGCCGTGGAAATCGCATCTCTGAATGAGCCCCTTAGTGTCTTATACAAAGGCTTCACAATTTTAAACTTTAGACTTTCTCTCCTGTCCTGCAGCTCTCCAACCATAAGATCCTCCTGCAGGGAAGAAAAGGACACGCTCCTCCTTGCGCAATAATCTACCTCAGCTGAACAGACAACTTCACAGGTACTACTTACAATCGATCCCCTTGGGGAAATGCCTGTTAGCAGTTTCTTTCTTCCAGCAAAGACGCAGTGCACGGAATCCTCATCCAGAAAACTTTATTAAAACATTAAAACTTGGCTCCAACAGTGATGAAGTCTTCTTTATTACAACATATTAAAACTGAAAAAGATCACACACGTGATTGAAACGCGTCGGTTAGAGCCCTAGAACGTGAGCTGCCCGTTATCCCTGCCGGAGGTAACTTGTATCCCCTCCCTCCCCGAAAGTGCGACCCGAAGGGGGCCCCCTTGGTTTGTGTATATAACGCACCGGGAGTGTGAGGAGAGTTTCTAAAATCTTAGGGGAAATATAGGAGCCGAGGGCTTGCAGGCTGTTAACGGGTAGTTTCTTTAGTTATAAGAGGGAGAGAACGTTTTTATTATGTTGTAATAGAAGACTTCACTGTTGGAGCCAAGTTTTAATAAAGTTTTCTGGATGAGGATTCCGTGCGCTGCGTCTTTGCTGGAAGAAAGAAACTGCTAACAGGCATTTCCCCAAGGGGATCGATTGTAAGTAGTACCTGTGAAGTTGTCTGTTCAGCTGAGGTAGATTATTGTGCAAGGAGGAGCGTGTCCTTTTCTTCCCTGCAGGAGGATCCCACGGCTGGAGAGCTGCAGGACAGGAGAGAGAGTCTAAAGTTTAAAATTGTGAAGCCTTTGTACAAGACCCTAAGAGTGTGAGTAGAACTGATTTAGGTGGTACTTACCTGGAAAGTGAGCTGCACGAGGATCCTTTTTTCCTTTGTATTTCATACCGCTCTGGAGAAAAAGTAGAATTGGAAGTGACCGGTTCAGGACAACATCACAGGAGACTCATACTAAGATGGAGAAGGAGAAAGGATTCTTTATATGCGCATAGAACAAGACACATGATATGAGTGTATACATCTGTTTGAGAACAAGGTGTACCTGAGTTGAAACAATACCACACAGGGTGTTTTTTTCCTTTCTTCCCGGTACGAGGACTTGAAAGGAAGGAGTCTATCGAAGAACAGAAAAGGAGAAGAAACCACAAACAGTGGCATCTGGGAGAAATCTACGAACTTTCCAACATAGTAAAGGTTGGAAGGTACAGAGCTACTAAGAACTTGTTTGTCTCACTAATAGATTCTAGCACAGAGACTGATACCGTTATTTATGACAATTTGTTTATTTTTGAGTTTGTTATCAGACTTAGAATTAAGGAAGGTGTGATAGAGGTATACACCTTTTGGCATCGGTCACCGCAGCTGGAGGGGAGTGTGGTTCACTAGAACAATTTTGTAAATCTTACAATTTTATTAAATAAAAAATACATAAAAATATATTAGTGTTTCTGCAACAAGGTACCAATAATACCACTAAAAACCTTGGCCACAGGTATTGTGATAAAAGTTCTATCCAGTGTATTAATGATGACATCATTGTTTATACACTGGATAGAACTTTTATCACTATACCTGTGGCCAGGGTTTTTAGTGGTATTATTGGTACCTTGTTGCAAAACAGTAGTATGATTTTATGTATTTTTATATTTAAATAAAATTGTAACATTGTTGGTTCAAGTTTTTAGTTTTATATTTTTTGGCGCTATTGTCTCATATTGTTGTTTCTTTGTTTTAGCTTTTGACAAACATCTAACTTGTCTTGAGACGAGCTGTCTGCTACTGCCTATATTTTACGCACTTGAGTGTATTTTTTGAGTTGTTACTTGAAGCTTCTAACAGAAGTTTGTTTTGCTTTATTTTTGTAGAAAATGAAGAAAACTGGACGAAAACCAAGCCATTATTTGTTAGCTTCTCCAGACAGAAAAAAGAGTCCCCCCAAACAAAACCGTACTCCCCGAAGTGGCAAAAAATGTTCCACACCTAGAACCCCCAGATGTCGCAGGATGGTGGAAGAAAATAGCCCAAATCCTAGGGTCACACCAAAAGCCAGAGCTCCTCTCTGTACCAAGAGAACACACTGGCAATGGAAAAGCTTTTCTAACCTGGTGGGAACAGATGGCGTAAACCTGAGAAGGTCTGTGAGAGCAGCTTCTCTGAACAGCCCATACTCCTCCCCTGCGACCCTCAACAGGAGAAGGTACTGGACACATCTAACACACACTAGTGGCTGGTCTGCATTTTTAAACTGAGAGACATGCACCAGGGCCACCATCAGGGAGGACAGTCGGGATTACTGTCCTGGGCCCCCAGCTGATGGGGGTCCGCCATCATTTCATGGCCAATGCACAAGGAAGAATTTTCCTGTGCAGCAGGCAGATGGTAGCGCAGGTCTGCGGGGTGTCGCCCACATGACGTCACAGATGATGTCACATGGGCGCGCTGTGCACGACTGGTGTGCCCCAGAAATTCTGAAGGCGGTCCTAAAATGCACAGTGTGGGCAATGATGATGCTAATTGTTTCATCAAGGCCTGGGCCAAGAGAAGTGGAATCCCCATCACGGGCTATTTTACTTCCATTCCTATTTCCTCTGTGGTTTCTCTTATTCATTTATTTAGTCCTGCCCTGAATGCATGGGTAGCACAAGGTGTATCCCGCATAATCTACAACTAAACACTAAATGCATTGCTTTGTCTGTGGTTATTGTAGATCTCAAATTAATCTAAATGTGCATTTTATTTTTGAAGACTAGAATGTTAGTGAAAGGGTTTTTTGTCTGTTGATTTTTATTTTATTTTATTCTTCCATGACTTTTATCCACAGGCAATTTGACAGAGACCTAGAAGCTGTCGCCACAGGAATCCGGCAGCTAAAACGCCTCTCCAGGGTATTTGACGATGCCATCCTAAAGGAAGAAAGGTAAAGTGGATTTATTTGTCTGATTTGGCCCCTTGAGTATGTTACTGACTGAAGCATAAATCTGAAAGCATAAAGGCATAATCTAGGACTGTGTCAGACGGCCACTTAAGACCGCAGCTCCTGTATCCTCCTAAACCCCTAGAGGAAATCATTCTATAGCATTTGCTAGACTGATTTTTTTTAAAGGTCAATTTATGTTAAAAGTCAAATAAGCCTAAGAAATAAGTCTCACAAAAAATCCTAAAGTTTCAGGATATTTTATATCTCAAGGTATTCAGGAGACCGCTGTGATCATAGGGACTACGTCAGTCATCCTATTGAAGGACTCTGCAGGGAGCCTCTCTCTGAGTCAGAAGTTACAGAGAACAATAACTTGCTCTCAGCAGTGTTCCCCTATGCAGTGGAAAACATTTCAAGTTCTGTAATGGTACCAAAAGTTTAACTGCTTCATATTTAGGAGCCATGAAGCTCATTCACATGTGCTGTGAAGGAAAAAATAATAAAGCACATTTAGACACGTTTTTAGCTGTGTGCTAGTGCGAGTTTGTTTTAATATGGTTAAGGCTCTCATGGTAAATGTATAGTGACTATCACATAGTCCTTTTACCCAATCTGAGAAACGTGAAACACATAGCTGGGTGCAGGATGCCACGTGCTCAGCTGCCATTAAATAACATGTAAAGTTTTAGCAGTTTAGTTGTATACGTCCCGCAATGTTGTGGAATGTCTGCTGCGTTTACATCTATGCTACATCACTGCTTTCAGACCAGATTTAGCCACAATACAGTAAGGCTTCATTACCTGCTTACTAAGTAAATGTGATTACATGGGTGATTCCCTGTGAAGGTGCTCCATTCAGTTGTTCTAGGTATGCAGCCTTAGTTATAAAACATTGGTTATTCATGTGATTGTGTTCTCTGATTGGCCCCCTGCTGCGCACACACTCATTTACCCTCCAGTTAAACATGGTTGAGAAAATTATTGATCGATACAGAACTGTAATCTGTTGCATTAGGCAGTCAGAGAGCTCCTGCTAAGAGCGTAAAAATAAGTGATGTGGTATATAATTCAACAGTAACCATTGTGTAGCATTCGTTATAGTGGTGTTTTGGAACTTGCTACATGGCAAATAAGTCAGATGTTTGTGTACCTAAATATATAAACCTTTGTTATAGTAGAGCAGACCTGGCCAACTGGTGGTTCTCTAGGTTATTGTGGAACATGAAGTCCCAGCATGTATCAACATAGGCATAGCCGGTACCTGGCGCAGCATGCTGGAATTCACTGTTTCCCAATACCCAGAGCCACACGCTGCCCCGGACTACAGTATTATCTGTGTGTACAAATACTATAAAGCATGTATAGAACTGAAACAAGACAAGCATCAACCCTGCTGACCATTATTATTGTTCCATCTATTATCAGCGACATTACCGTGTCTCTCATTGATAACTGAAGATGGTAATCACCAGGTAAAGTTCCAGAACTCTTCCAGTGTCTTCTATAAGCATGTGCATGGGCTGGAATCGAATACTAACCTTCTACTTCACATTCACTTACATGTCACTCCAAGCCCTTGTGTGTTCTCTTCCCTTCAACTTTTCTACCTGGATTATGAAAGTATTTATAGTTTTTCTTAGAAATCAATCCCTCCTTGTATAAAAAATGTGCCTCAGAATAAACTATATGACACACATTGATCCGGATAGTGACCAACAGAATTTTAAAATAACACAAATTAAATTATTCATCCATATGCTTTAGCAAGTCAAAGTTAACAAATCTTGCAGGCAGATTTAAGGTCTGTTAGGTAGACAACTCCTTTAAGTATCCCCTATAATATGAGCAAGATCTATATGCTTTGGAGTAAGTATAGACTTGTTCCTGTGGTGCATTACCCCGGCCTTTCATGCACCTGTTTGCATTAACCTATAAATTGATCTGGACAACTTTCATTTTGTGTTTCCTATGGAGGAACGAGTGAAATGCAGGTTAGAAGTTTGGTCTGTCCTGCTCATTGCAAATGTTAGTCAGCAATATATACATCCAGCTTATCCACATGTTAAGGACAGACTGAACAAGAGGCAGTTGACCAGCTGGACCTCTTCTGGTGCTATTTGGACCAGATATTGTGAACAGAAGATTACCAGACACAGGGGGCCACCTGCAGCCGTTTCCACAGCAGCCACACTCACATTTCAATAGGACGGTTATTTGTATTGTGTTGTTGTTCCAGGGGTGCTGATCATTGCAGTCTGTGTGACCAGTATCATTCTGCGTTACAGTTGTTTGTGTCTGTGGCCTCTGTCCAGTATTACGTATTTTTCTTTCCCTTGTCTGTCTGTCTGACAATACAGGAGCTATCTGGGTAATCTTCACACTGGGCACTTCAGATAAATGGGTCTTTTGTATAATAAAATGTGCATTGGATTGCTCTCATTTTTCCGGGGTTCTTTTTTTTTTTTTTTTTTCCCCTTTTTGTTTATTTTTTGTTTCTTTGAAATGTTGAATGATAAAATATGTACTGTAACCTCTTTTGAATTTGAGGTTGGTTATTATAAACACATGTTAAAACGTAATATCTCTGCAAGAACTTTATTTTGTTTAGTTATGTCCTCTATTCTTGTGTGGGTGACAACAGACATTATAGGATGTGTTTATTGCTACTTATTGAGGATGCTTCATTTACATATGAAGCTTCATGTCTTACTATAAATTCAATCAATAAACTAAAATATAGCACAGGCTGTGAAGGTTTTATTTACTCAAAGATACGGCACAAAGTTTAGTGGCCATGTAAAGTTGAAGAAACAGATTTACTTAAGTGGAAAGTGGAGATGTCGCCCGTGACAACCAATCAGATTCTAGCCTTTGCTATCTTGTTACATACTAGAGAATGTCAGCAAGAATCTGGTTGCCATGGGAAACATCTCCACTTTTGGTAAAACAAGCCCATGGTGTCTGAGGAGTAAGATCTTGGTTATTATCAGTGATTCCCTATGTAAGATTGAGCCCATGTACCATAACTTAATTATCCCTTATTTATACTACGCAAAGTACATACACTGTCAACGGGGGAGTTTAGAGGAACAAACATGTAGGTCAATAAATGTATAAAATCTGAGGAGACTAATCTGTAGCCAGATAGATGGGACAGATTCGCTCGCTTGCGTATTTACGCTCACCGTAGTCGTAAAGAAACGCTGTTTTCCATGTTCTGCGCATGCGCGGCAGATGTTACGATCAGAAACTCTGAACGTAGTTATGAGACTAAGATCAACAGCGTAACTATGGACGAAAGGGTCGTGTCAGACATACGACACCTGTAATTACGCTTCAGAGGCGGGGTGAGGCATATAAATCGTACAGTGTGGGCGTGCTTAGGCACTTAAGTACGTGCAGCCATTACAGCCGACAGCAGTTACACTTGGAAAAGTTAAGGTAGAATTTGGAAAGCGTAAAACAGCAAAAATACGTACGACCGAGGGGAGTGCATAGTGATAACGAAAGAGTAAATACGCTACACGCTAAAACGTAACCCGAGCGTAGGTCTGGATCTGACCCATAGCCACTAAATAAGGGAAATATATAGAGTTTCAAATGATATTTTCCACAAGTTCCTTGCGTATGTAGACCGTGGCACAACTGTGATTACAATGGGTCTGGATCAACACTTACGATTTTGTTGCAGTTCAATCCCAGAGCAAAAGCTTTTTTGATATATCCGCACATGCTGCGCAATCCTGAACTCTGTGTGGCCGCTCCCTCGAACGCACTTATGATTTGCCTTAGGTTTTATGACTTGCGCGCATGAATCTGGATTGGTAGACTCAGAAACCCTAATTGTGAACTCCACTCAGCCCCTCTGTCATAAGTGTCAATGCGTTCCAATCAGTTAGCATGGATTCATACCCCTGTGCAGTGCGACAAAGATGCTGAAATCCATCTGCACCACACAGAATTCTAGACCGATGTAAGCTGCAGCTGAATACACTGATATCACTTCAAACTCACACTCAAACTGGGAAAAATGGGAAGCACCCAGTAGTCTGAACAAGAAATGGTGGATAAGATGGCGCTCCTCTGAACTAAAAACTAAAAGCAGCCCAAAACACGGGTACCACTAAAACACCCTAAAAAAGCAATGGATGAAGAATCAAAAATGTGTTAGGCGCTAAAAAAGGGAGGACCCTCTCTGGCTTTGTCTCTCTATCATCTTCCCTTTTTTAGAGCCTAACACATTTTTGATTCTTTACCCAGTAGTCTGAATGCTTGCAGAGAGATCTGACCATTTTTGTTCAGTGTAGACACCTGGTCATTTGTCTTCTATACGTAATTCTTGTCACTAATGTGACGTGATATTTATTCAGATTTTCTATCACTACAAGGAGCCTCAGGATTCTGAATGGTTGTCCTGAATGTTGAACATGCACAATTCTATAAATGTTAGGTCACGTTTGACATCTTCAACTGCCTGTAGCTTATAGTCTGATAGAAGAGAGAAACTATGCTTCCTTGCTGATAGTAGTGTAACCTCTTCGTTTAAAATAAATTGAGTTTTCAGCTTGTCTTTAAAGCTTATTTAAAAAGATTGTTTGTTGTGTGTTCTGTTCTCAGAAAAGAAGCAATTTTGAATTATCATAATTTAATGGCTAACAACCTGCGTTGCGCCCGCCGGTCTCGGCTTTCTTGGAGAAGTAACAGGCGACTTCAACATACTCTTGAAGGCTGGACTGGGATGGCTCTAACAAGTATTGTCAACATTGGAGCTTGTTGACCATATACTATAACCAGCACTGTGATTTTTATGTCTGTATAGCCATATGACTGTTACTAACGGCAGCACTGTTAATCTCTTCTGTATCCTTACAATTACAGCAAAAGCGCACACCAGCTGGATATAATTGAACAATATTTTATACTACCTATTTTCTTATTTAAGTATTATCATTTTATTCTTTGGGGTGGGGGTTGTATGCCATTCATCCTGCAGCCATCATACATTTTTCGCTGCCTCCACCTTTGTGACTGAATTTAATGCCCCTTTAGAGTTAGAGTTGCTATAAAAGCCTCTCTATTTACCAGACATCCTTTATTGTGAATTTTTATATCTTTGCACTGGAATGACTCATTTGGAGAACAGAACTAATAGGAAAATTAAATGGGGAGAAACAAAAAAGGATAAAGACTAGTTTCTTCATTGTGGAGTAGTGTTTCACAATTTGTAAACCATCCTCTATTGTTGTCTTTAAGGCTGCGTTTTCCAAATGCCAACTGGAAGCCATCCAGGTGGTGAAGACTTTGCCACCGTAATCGCAGTATAGTCAATATACCCATGTTACAGATAGCCCCAAAATGCTGCTCTCCTACGAAGCTATCGATGCACAACTTCTGATCATGTATATTGTAGATTTAACTCCATATTTGCTTAGAAATTGTCTTGGACAAAAAGCAAGTAAGCTTTGATAATAGCCATATTCATTACAAACTTATGCCATACACTTGTTTACTCATCTTTTTAACACTAGTAATGAAGGAAATATTTAGCACCTTTCATGTTCTTTATTATTGCCAGTCTTTTGTATGTATTCTTTTGTATGTTTAATGAAAATATAGTGTACATAATAAAATTGTACCTTTTTTCCTATAAATGTCTTTAGTTTTATTGTCAACCTGTTATGCCAGATAGTAAGCTCTGAACAATGTCTTTCCAGTGACTACATATCAAGAGGGTGATTTGGAAGCTATCCAAGGAATTTGGATAAACAATTCAGTTCTGTTTATGATATTTGGACCTTACTTTCTCAACACTTCTGCACAGTAAAAATATAAGACTTCTTTCTATTTCAGATGCTGTTCCACCAATGTAGTTGACACAGGGATATACAGTCTCCGATACATTTCTTTTGCCGTTCCCAAGCTGTATTCTCTGCGCACAACACAAATTCGAATTGCACAATTCCAGGTTATTGTGAAACATCCAGTTGATGGACTGCTATTTTCTATTTTATGATTTTTAGCAGGAAGAGAAGATACAGGATGAAAGTTTATAAAATACTGATATTATCCCAAACCTATTTTATTTTTTTTATTTTTTTTGAAGCCGTATATAAGTGGTGGCTTTTAGTTGACTAAATTGTGTTCATGTAACAGATTTATATCAATTCCTTTAGTTAACTCATAGCTGCTGCCTTATGAGGTTTTGTAGCTTAAAAATTGATGAGCACCTCCCTAAAATTAACCCTCACAACTGATCGTTTCAGTAATATTGCTCTGCAAACAAGTCTCATTATACGACACTGCCACTGTGCACCTCTTACAATACTCAAACTCCTCCCAGGTGTACATATATATATAT
>WWET01000602.1:168949-183949 GCA_011038615.1 Limnodynastes dumerilii
ATAGCCATAGGCAAAGGGTGTTCCGCACAGATTATAACACACGCCAGGTCGGTTAATGTGATTGTCTGAGTTCTTTCTTTGCCTTGTAGAGTGACCGAAAATTGGTGCAGTCTTTAGGCAGGATCGCCAGGCCACACACCGTGACATGGTAACTTTTTGTCTTTTATTTAAGTTTAAAACATAGTATAGGCTAAACAACATACATAGAAAAATTGCACAATTCCAGGTTATATAGAATACAATACAGAGCGATCTTGAAATTTCCTTTGGGGTGGAATGTCTTGGGGCTTTAATTGTGCAGTTAACAGATCTAATTTTGGAGGACATAGCTGGGAGAAGGGGGTGGATCTTCAGCCTATGTAAAACCAAATATAGTGACAGAAAATATGATGGGTGGGTATGGGAGACAAACAAGGGGAGAGGGGGTGCAGGTTAGGAGCTAGTGAAGAGGGGAATTGGAGTCTGGAAGCTGAGAATGAGCTGGTTTAAGAAAAGGTTAGACGGAGCCAGGAATTCAAGTGCCAGGAAACCTATACCATGGTTCCCAGGTTCTCTAGCATTTGATGAATGTATTGGTTTGTAAACTGGTTCTATATTCCATGTTGGGAGAGTAACCAGATACGTTTAGTCATTTCCCATCCCATGTCAACTTTTTGATGCAAACAGCATCCGTTCTATTTCCTCCATTACCTAGTTGTGGAAGTTCCCATGACAGTAAGAAAGGAATTGATCTCCAGAATGTCGTAAGACAAAGGAGTTAAAGCTGTTTCATGAAATCAGCTAATTCATTCAATTATAAGGATTATTCTACATGCCTTGATGCACGTTTGAATACGGTGGCAATACTACAGTGTCAGCTGTTCCAGGTCCCTCTTCTGTCTCATAACCCTCTCATATGGTTTATGATCATCGTAATGGCCTGGATCCTCGTGTCAGAGTATAGGTGTGCTAACAAACCGCCAACGGATCCAGATTTCCTATTACCGCCATTTTAAGTGTGAATAAATCAGAAGTTTTAAAGCAGGGTCCTGCTGTCATAAGTCTGTGCGAGGGATGGGGGTTGGTACCCCATGATATGTGGATATAGGATCTGCTATCTAGGGCCTGCTCAGGCTGCATTTGGGTATATGATCGCAGTATCCTGTCCACTGACTGCAAATGGTTTTTCTTATGTTTGCGGCAGGTCTGTTGATTTTTAGTGTCTCCCAAGCTCTCAGTACACACACATTGGACCGGACTCACAGATCCGTATTTATTACATGCACATTTTTACGCACGCATGTAGCAAAGAAACATACATGCGATTCCCAAGTCCATGCCTAAAGTACTTACGTGCATAAATACTACATAACGTGCGTGGAAAAAGTTACTACGTATGCGCAGGTAATCTGCTCTTAAATGCATGCAGTTTGACGCAAAAACGTATGTGTGAATACAGTCCATTGTGTTTTAGCATCAAATTTGATTATCAGATATTTTATCAATGACCACCATTTGTAAACCTTGCAGGAACATAATTAGCAGTGAGTTAAGAATATGGATACATGTGGATCCATCACTGTTCAAGAAAACACCTGTGATACAGTATTTCAGAGTTGTTGGGTTTTTCTGGGATGGTTGTGGATTCTGCTGTGGTGTGTGAGCAGATATAAAAAATAACCAACTTCTTTGGTGTGAATATTTTATTTGCTTAAAAACAAACTTACATCAAAAAGTATACTGCCTGTAAAAAGTGTACATGTTCATCTTAGAAATACATACTAAATTTTACATATTTTCCCATATTTTTTCAAGGCATCCATAAGAAATATAAACCATTTGTCACCAGAAATAACACATTTATTTTGTTTGTTTTTAACCGACACACATTTTGTTTTAAAACTCAGACGCATAGTTAAAACTTTAAGACCCAGAGATCAGTCTCTCTATTTTCCACTGGAATTCACAGACCAAGTGAACAGCTTACTTGCAACAAATATAGAAAAATAAAATACTTGATTAAGTGCGGGGGAGGTCATGAGTCTGCCTAGGAATGTCCTATGATTTAACCTTTTCACATTTATTTCCATCAATCATACACAAAGAATAAAAGAAATGATCAAGAAACTATATGCTGCAGAAAATGTTGTTTGCAAGGTTAACAGACAGTGGGACAGATTTACTAAGCTGCGGGTTTGGAAAAGTAGAGTTGTTGCCTATAGCAACCAATCAGATTCTAGCTGGCATTCTCTAGTATGTAATTGGAAAGTGAGAGCTGGAATCTGATTGGTTGCTATGGGCAACATCTCCACTTTTCCAAACCGGCAGCTTAGTAAATCTGGCCAAACTATCTACATAAATAAGCCAAACTTACACAAGTATTTATGTAATAAAATAACCTAATGCTGCCTCTAAACTAGATTGTGCAAATATACTGCTGAGATCCTATATAAAATATCCTGTAATGTCAGGCACTTAATAAATAACTTTTACTTTTTTGTTCATGTATGTTAATGCAGGACCCTAATCAATGATCTGTGATTACATTTTTTTTATAAAAAAGTTTTCTGTCTGCATTATTTCAGTTAATAAAAGGTAATATTGTCATCACACATCACCACCTTCATCACACAGTCTCTTAGTAACCTGTCTCTATATTACGCAGAATGCAGACAGCCTGTGTATTAATATTCTGGGTACAGTCACAGCTCTGTAATAGTAGCACCTTTTATGTGCTCTGTATTCATAATTTAACTCTAGGAAGCACATTCATTCCATAATCCAGACTCATGAGACCCCCACGTCAGAACAAATAATAGTCGTATATAAGTCTTGATGCCAATCAACTGGAAATACTGAGAACATGCCACACGGTAAAACAAGAATACTTTGGTCAAGCAATACAATATAATTTTTTCTGATACCAAACACGTAGGCAAACATCATCAACACTGTACTTAGAAGTAGCTGTTTTATTAAGATCGCTTGCTTACGATGCCATATGGGTAGTAGTATCACAGTAGTCATTTACATGTAGAGTATACCGTTTACAAAGATCCTGTAGAACACAAAGTTCTTGTTATAGAAACTGAGATACCATCAGGTGAATGTTGTACTAGGAATATACAAGCTATGTATTCTAGGATAATATAGTTATATCACTGTCATATTCCAGTCATCAAACATGTTCCAGACATTTCTATTTAAAAATCTACCTGTATTAGTAAAACGGAAATATTAATAATTTTATGAATCCAAATTACTTCACTATATATTGGTGCCTAAAGGTGTCCACATTCAATGTAATGTTCCCTACAGTGTTTATCTGGCTAGCAATATCTTATAAAAACCACTAGATGGCAATATTGCTGTGCTAAACGAACATCCATTGCCTGGAGAACAGAATGCGTGAAGTTGCTGTCTATTTTATACAAGTGACAGTGTACATAAAGCTTATTTAGGTCATGTATGGTAAACAAAACATGATAAACTCATGAAGACTTCCTATTGGAACTATAGAATGGAAACAATTAGGTGACAGTATACTTGTTGCCTAGATACAATGGAGGTCATGTAGGAAGTGTAACATGTCCATTGCACAAAGCAGAAGCTGTCTTGGATTTGCTTTTGGTCCTGGTGCATCTAGATTCAGCTGAAATAAAAGGATTTCTATTTATCTGAAATGTCAGTATAACATCATTTATATGTACAATGAATACTGTGATGACATCGGCCTGATCCAGACCTACGCCCGCGAGCGTAGCGTATGATCGCCCGGGCGTATAAACTTTCATGCCCATGACACTCCCATTGATTGTACCTACTTACGGCGGCTGAACCCTACCCTAACTTTTTCAAGCGTCCGTGCGAATTTTCGTACCGATACGCTTAGCACGCCCATACTGTACAATTTAAATGACTATCCCCGCCTCTGTGTAGTAACTCGAGCGTCTGGACTATTGTCGTACAAAACGCACGCCCCTTGTGCGAAAAATACGCTGAAAATGCGCTCGCCGTACTCTGATGTCCTTCGGACGACCAGAAGTTGTCATACTGCACATGCGCAGTGCGTTTTTTCTCCCGTTGTTACGCTCCTGACCGGCGTACGCTCGCTTGCGGCCGTAGGTCTGGATCAGGCCCATCAGGACTGTATTTACTACATGTGGTAATTTGAAGTGAAAATAGACCAAATGGAACATCCCTAAAAATGTGCCCTATTCACGCCATGTTTTCATTGCAAAATGAAATCTTTTGCATTTGTAGTCTTTTTGCAATGTCCTTTATAACAGGAGCTGTATTCAATTTATGTAGTGAGTTCACTCCCCTCAACACCCTCCCACTACCTGTGAAAACATCTTCATTTGTATATAAACCTTTAGATATTCTAAAAAAAAAGTAAGAGGCATTTATTGTAACCTGGGGATTGAATTAGCTGCATAGAGCTCCGATTTCTAAGTTTTACATCGCTGTGACTGTTGTTCTGTAATTCACTCAGACAGTAATTGATTGCTACCTTCTGCATGTATTATTCTGATTTTAACCTCTGTCCACCTGCGGTAAATGCAAATGATGGGACACTTTCACAGAGCATAATCTGAGTATACACACTGATGTGCGTTGGGAAGACCATAACAGCACGTCAGTGTAAACCCAAGGTTCATCAGAGCAGCATAAATGAGATTCAGTGGAGCCAATCATTTATAAAGCTGATTTCATATACATAACAATGCAGCCTTCACTAGGAACTAGTGATATACGGTGATGGGAAGTGAATGGCTTTACTTTTATGAATGTGAGCTTAGCTTACACAAAGATTACCAGTGCCTTTAGTTGGTCTTGTATCTCCCTATTCTATAAAAACACATTTTTAGTTATTTTTTTATTTCACTGCCTTATGCCTATCTTAATGTAACTTTTAAGAATTGAGCTACGATGTATGCGCTGTATGCATAGTAGCCTATTTACACTATCTACGTACCATTTCTGTACGTAGATTGCATAAGCGGGGTCTATAGATAACGTACATGAGACGAAAACGACATAACTGAATCTGGACCATTGTCACCTGATGGTAACCCAGCACACGGAGTGCATTATTGCAGACTGAACAAGGTGTGTAGAATTCAAGTGTGTGGCATCAGCCATGCTCTATATTAGACGTGTAACAACTACACATTTTATATAGAAAACATACCCAACAAGACGAAGCCAACCAAACAAATATTAAAGAGAAAGCAGATAGAGACTTCCAGCTGCAATAATAGTCTTGACTAAAAATATCACGGAAGTGTTTACGAAACGTGTCAATATATACACACACTGCTTCTGTCCAGAACGATCATTTGTGTGCCCTGTGTAGTCTACAATCCCAAGTCCTGACGTTACAAAAAAAAGAGGTTTCCTGGTCCCTTTAAACAATTGTGACCTTCTAGAAAGGTCGATTTGGTGTACTGAGCAAATAAATGCCAGTAGGTATTGTTAACCTTTTCTTTGTCTGGATAATTGCGACCCTGCTCTTTCTCATATCGAGGCACTAGGAGGTTTAGTGATTAATGAATGAACATCAATAGTTTCACCTTTTATATATTGGAGGTAACAAGCACATGTTTGTAGTAACATCTACAGTTAACCTCTCCTTATACCGCATACACACTACTGCTATGTGATTCTTGATGGTACACTGGGTCTAAAATGGAATCCAATGAAGGATCGGAGGGTAACTTGCTTGTGGTTAACTTACTGTTACAAATGCTGCTGAATCATCCAATAGGTGCAGCTAAATATGAATGTCATATAAAAGCATTGAGGCAAATTTAGTATTTTCTAATTCAGGCCCTGTATTCATAGTGTATGAGGCTAAAATCTTCTAATAGACAGTCCCCCTAATAGACTGTAAATGACTCTGTATTGGTTATTGTTATCAAGGCAAAAATAGGGCACTATTATTCTGTTTCTTTACGCTGGAACCAGTACACTGTATATACCAGTACAATGCATAGAAAAAGAGCAAATGATGATGTTGATAAAATGAATCTTCAGACGTTTCCCCATAGCCAAAAAAGTCTGGGTAATTTCCACTCTTCTAGTGCTCTGCATATTAACAGCCAGAAAAATGACTTTCCATAATCTGGGCAGAAGTGTCATCTGAGAATGATTGATGTCCCACTGGTAGACGTCAGAATGTGGAGGAGATGCAAACCACTGAACCATCCAATTCGCAGAAGCACAAACTACTCTATAGTTAATGTTTAGAATGTTTTAATTGAATATGTGTTGGTGTGGCCCATCCCACCTCAAATCTACATACACATTGTGTCGCTTGTGCTTAAATCATCTGTCCTCTCCCATGTTATCTCCTTCGCATATTTATGTAAACAACTTTGGGGTTCTTTTGTTCTTTGCTTAGTTTTGTTTTTTAAGGACTACAATAGGTGCTCTGAGTTTAGCTAAACATTCCTTTAAATCAATTAAAGCTTGAACCAACCAATCCATTCACCCAGGTTACTGTGGCTGCACCAGTTAACCAAAACTGCACAACTGGTATTTGCCAATAAGAGCCGTATAAGCCAGATACACTATATATGAATGCTACACCATTCATTGTATGCTTCTAAAAGACTAAGCTACTGTGCAGTACTGGTCCTATTCATATTAAATGGAATGTATAAAGTTTTCCATAGTGCTTAAATATTTGTACATTTTTCCTACCTGTCTTTGTGCCTTGCCCATGAAAGAGCCAAGCAATAAGTATATCCACATTAAAGAACCTGCAAAGCTTTTTTTTTGGATTCCAGAAAATCCTTGTACAATTCATGTTCACAAGACAGATGGGAAATGTAGCTATGCTATAAGCAATATCATAAGGTTCTGCAATACACGTGGTGGTAATTGTTATGTCTAAAGGTTCTCTACAATGTGACATAGCTCAAGTTATTTGTCATTACAATAATTTGGTGATAAGTGCTACAGGGTTTGACAGAATTTAAAAACAGTGTTCAACACTTAAAATGCATCTGCTTCCCAGCAAATACATTAAAATGCCCCATTATAGTCTTTGTCAACTCTCAAGTGGTTGGGCTCAGGGAAGGAGCTTATAGGAAGCCACCACAGATCCACCATATTGCTGTTTCACGCTGCACAGCCTCTTGGGAATTCCCCAAGGCCTACTTAATTGCAAGGTGCATTTTAACCCAATGACACCTCAGAAATCTTTGCTATGGTGCAGGCTCAAATTTGAAGCCTGCGTTCCTCACCCAAGATAGAGGGTTTAAGTGGCGATCATGGTCTTTATCAGACTCCGGTTGGCTCTGCGCTCTTTCTGGTTTGGGGTTGGAGGAGGGTGGCTCAGGCTGCTGCACAGACATAGTCCTTCGAAGGTGGTTCCTCTTTCTCAGAAATTCAGGCTGTGTGTGCAGTCCAAAGCTACCCTTCCTCAGGATCATTCTGGAAGTGTTCTTCTTAGGACGGGAGTGGTGACTAAATTCCAAAGAGGCCAGATGAGCAGCATATCCGTCACTTACAAACTAGGAGAAACATAAATGTGGGAAGTCAGTATTAATTAAGTACACTGCACTATCTGAAGTTATGTCAATGTGTGTTGATCCAATAGTTATAAATAATGCAATACAAAATATGTACTGTGCCAAATCCACAATGCATCTGTGTCTCAGAAAATGTCTTAAGATGCTGTGCTATAGCCTCTATCTACTCTCAAGTGGTTGGGTTCTTGGTAGGAACTTTTGGAAACCCACCACAGATATTTTAAGACCACATATACGCAATCTACGTAACAAAGCGATACGTAGATTAGGTAAAATAGTTAGTAAGAATGCCCAGTAGCTACTATCGGGAAATTAAGGACGTATGTGCAATACGTCTGGGGTTGTGAATCCGGGCCATTATCTTCAGGTTATAATAAAATAATAATTGTAGATACAGAACGAGTGACAGCATCCACAGAAAGCTTCATCAATCATGGAGATATTTGTACATTGTATGACCACAGTTCACACGTACCTGACATTGATTCTGATATTTCTTAGCAGGACGCCCAACTATGTAGATCTGAGATGGCGACAATCCAAGCACATTGTACACAGAAATATCTTTCATCGAGCCATATGCCGCACTGATCTTAATGTGACACTGAATAAAAGAGCAAGTAGAGTGCAAATGTAGCAAACATGTAGTATACACTAAACACTAGGATTTATGGTTCTTATCTGGAAATGTTAAGGTTTCTGAACAGTAGACTTCCCAATGTAATACTTTTAAAGAGCATAAATTACAATCTATCAGACATAACGATTTAGCACACAACTATATCCTATATCTGTTACAATCTGCAAAACTGTTATTGTTAGGAGGACTTCCTACCTCTTGCATGAGGTTGCGGAGGAATATGGTCTTCTGGCGCAATGGGTCATGTACAAGACCATCAGAAAAGAAGATCATCCCCTGGGGAAAATTGTGCTGAGACAGCCAGGAGACGACCCTTTGTTTCTGCATGTCTGGGCGGCCTGTGATGTAAAGGATTAGGTAGCCAAGATCTTGCCAGTGCCTGAAAGATACCGAATACCTGCATGAAGAAGCAGACCTTGACAAGGAGTGTGACACTTCTCAGGCTTCATCCACTTTGGTCCAGTGAAAAGTGTAAGCCTACAACATATTTAATATACAGCAGCTGCAATAGCACTGCGTTATATACAGCAGATCTCCCATCGCTCGCACTGAACTCCAAACGATGGATTCTACCTTAAAATTTCCAGACCTACGCCCGCGAGCATAGCGTATGATCGCCCGGGCGTATAACCTTTCACGCCCATGACACTCCCATTGATTGTATCGACTTACGGCGGCTGAACCCTACCCTAACTTTTTCAAGCGTCCGTGAGAATTTTCGTACCGATACGCTGGTCGTACGGGGCTTAGCACGCCCATACTGTACAATTTAAATGGCTATCCCCGCCTCTGTGTAGTAACTCGAGCGTCCGGACTATCATACAAAACGCACGCCCCTTGGGCGAAAAATACGCTATAAATACGCTCGCTGTACGCTCATGTCCTTCGGACGACAGGAAGTTGTCATACTGCACATGCGCAGTGCGTTTTTTAGCCCGGTTTTACGCTCCCGAACGGCGTACGATCGCTTGCGGCCGTAGGTCTGGATCAGGCCCATCGTTAGCAAGCCCTTACCATACATTTATATGTAAAACATTTGTGACGTATACCCTGCATGCTATCAGAACCCGCCATAAGAAAACATTATTGGTATTGCGTGAATTGCAGAACATAAAAGCAGGCGATGTATGAACTGCATTCTCAGAAGGTGGAAAATATGGGGTGCGGATTTCCAGTTCGATGGTCTGTTTTGCGACAGGCCATCATGCGGCAGTTGTATAGCAATTGCTGCCAGTCTCCATTTTGGACAGTGGCAGTGATGCGACTCCCGGAGTTGCAAAGAGTTGTCCGCCAACAGGTAAGCACTTTCACTCTAGCCCTACCCATAACCCTCTCCCTAACCTATCACTTAAGCCCTAACCCTAACCATCCATGTCCCACAGCATAACCCTAACCTTTCCGCTTAAGCCTTAACGCTCCCTTCTTGAAACCTAACCCTAACCCTCTCTTCTCTAGGCCTAACCCTAACCTCAACGCAGCCACTGCAGCCTGTCGCTATTGGGAACGGCTGAACATTGGTATATTCCCATTTCCAATAGCACATTTTTATGTGCTGATTATTTGTGCGGTTGTATCATTGTCCAAATAGGACCAGTCAGACCGGCAACTGCATCCCAAAAATATGTGATCTCACACTGACTGTCCTAACCCATGTAACTTCCTGGATGTCCTCCCACCATTTCAAGCTGCGACAGAACTAATAATATTTCCACCTGCCCGGAGAAGTTACACCTAAGAAGATTCTGCTAGGTGTGTATTTGTACAAAATGACCTACTATGCATGCGTGCTAGGTCATTCACACAATCTACGTGGCAGTTAGGTACATAGATTGCCTCTGCGCGGTCTTTAAAGACCATACGGAGTAGTTTAGCAGGAAAGAGGCGGTGTAATGCCACCTCGGGGAGTGATTAGGTAGATGTGGGAGGGCGGAGGTGAGGCGCTGAGAGGAAATATCTGTTTATAGTCGCTTGGTTAGATAAAGTAGCCCTATGGTACTCGTAAGTGCCATAAGCCGGTACCTCAGCACTTTGCTCTGCTTCTCTAGCAAATGTAAACACATCCTAATGAGAATAGTGCAAGGTAATTTGTTGATACATCACCTGACCACATCCACGGCTCCGGCTCTCACTTTAGGATCACTTCCCATTATGGAAACACTTGCTGCAAAAGAGCCATCTATGCTGAAAACAACACACTCCATCCCCCGAGGGAGCACCGTCAGATAACTTTGTGCGCTGCTCTGGTCTCCCCTGTTGGGCAACAAGGAAACATGTGACCATCATGTGAACTTTATTTTGTTCAATATAAAGTCCAATTAAACAATTTAAAAATATATATATTAATATTATCCATATTATCTTTTATATCCAGAACTGTCCCTAGGATGATTGAACCAGGGTCCACACCGTGCTCTGGGGAGAACTCAGCCAGTTTGGTCAGAGCTAAAGTATTCATTAGCCTGTCACGGCTCTGTATATAATGCAGTGAGGCAGCAGCAGGAAGAGTGGCCAGAACTGCTACCCGTACTCACAGATAATGGCTCCAACTGACCCCTGCCACTACTACTCCCTGGAAGTATCTATACAGAGCCACGGAATGCATACCATATACTGCAGCAGTCAGCTGTGGCTCTAAAGTCTTTCTATACATTTTCAGCTGCCAATGGCGACTGTCAGCTGAAAATGTTTATAAACAGCATTCAGTGACGACACTCAGTGCTGACGCCACTGATTAGTTATTCATTATCAGCCACAGCAGCTTATTCATTTTGGTCAATTACCACCTGCACAGTTTATGCGCCGTTCTGCACATGCGTCGAATGGAGGAAGAGGTGGGGCCCCCGGGCCCCTCCACTGCTAAGGGCGCCCCTATTTATATCTTTCACAAGGTTGTTTTTACCTCAACGACTTTGTTGCATGATGTATTCCAGTTATTTACAAATGGCAAAATCTCAGAAAAGTGAATGCACAATTCTGGCAGAAACAACAAGCACGCTACAGGCCATCACGGCTTCTGGGTGTTGCAGGGACACGTGAATGGTAGAGAGCCACTATTACTATATTTGGGGCACACACTACATGAGGGAGAAGCTGTGTAACATGGAGGACTCCTTTCTGTCTCTCTACTGAAGATGGTTGTATTCTAAGAGAAACCATTAACCAGGTATTCTGAGAGAGTACAGATGTGGGTACACACTTATACATGAGATGTGATGGCTCCTACAATTTCATTGATGACAGCAAGTCCTGATTCACGTGTACACACTATACCAATCTACTAGCAGATCACCATCTCTCCTGACCACCTGCCAAACAATCATGTCTCTATACACACTGTACAGGCTTCTGCTTATGCTGCACAGGAGACTGACAGAAACGTCAGACAGGTGGCTGTACATTACATTAGACACATTTGTCTGACGTTCTACCATCCGTGATCATGATTTTGGAAGTTTATAAAACAACTTCAACGGAAGTGACCTGTTTTATCACAGCGAATCATGAGCTAGGGGCATGCACAGTCTTGCAATATCTGATCAAGTAAACGTTGTAAATTGTATGATCGGCCCAATAATTGGATAGGTGTGTGCCCAGCTTTAGAGGGAAACATGGTACCTACATGGCAAGTTCATACACCATTACTTTTAATAGACGAAAGAAAATGTAATTTTTATTTTTCGCATAAAGTTACGCATATGATTGCTTGCGTTATATTTTAAGCATGACAATATGTGTGTGTTTTTTAGTACTTTGTCTAAAATGCTCTTTAATCACCATTAGCACATACACATGATTTGGTTTGCTATGCTCGGAACATATAATAGATGATTTTATAGTCTCTCTCACCTTACGACCATCTTGATGGGGTAGACGCCTACTCCGAGCCTCTTATCCTCTGGAACATTATAAGACACTCGCCCACTGCTGTTAGAGATCTCAGTATCAAAGTAGACCCACCTTCCACTAGAGGGCTCAGGCATGATCAGAACGTCCACCTAAACGGGAGAAAAGGTTCAGTACTCTGAATGCTCTGTGTGTTACATGTGGCACAGTTGCTGGTGAGGTGTCCAATGGTAGATTTTCATTTTGTTCTAATAAAATAATTTTTATTAAAGTAATAGTCAGCAACATGCTCAATTATTCATTATTAACATGTACAGACTGGAACCATACATAGGGGTAGATCCAGAACTACATCCGTCTTCCATAGACGGACGTAATTCACTGAACAATAGCTACTGCGCATGCGTAGTAGCTATTGTACGTAATCTGCGTATCGTTTCGATTGTTCAGTGAATTACGTCCGTCTATGGAAGACGGCTGTAGTTCTGGATCCAGCCCATAGTTAGTATACTACGTTGGTTATACAATGATACAGGTAAAACACCAGCTAACAAATTCACATATATATCCAACATAGGAGAGGAAACTTTGCCATCGATAGGCAATCACATAGATAGACAGATAGATAGATAGATAGATAGATAGATAGATAGATAGATAGATAGATAGATAGATAGATAGATAGATAGATAGATAGATAGATAGATAGATAGATATTTTTTATGGTATATTTTATTCTTTTGTTTTACATGTTGGTTTGTGCTATTGTGTGAATGTGTTGGTTTGTGCTATTGTGTGAACGTGTTGGTTTATGCTATTGTGTGAATGTGTTGGTTTGTGCTATTGTGTGAATGTGTTGGTTTATGCTATTGTGTGAACATGTTGGTTTGTGCTATTGTGTGAACATGTTGGTTTATGCTATTGTGTGAACATGTTGCTTTGTGCTATTGTGTGAACATGTTGGTTTGTGCTATTGTGTAAACATGTTGGTTTATGCTATTGTGTGAACATGTTGGTTTATGCTATTGTGTGAATGTGTTGGTTTGTGTTTTTGTGTGAACATGTTGGTTTAAGTTATTGTGTGAACGTGTTGGTTTATGCTATTGTGTGAACATGTTGGTTTATGCTATTGTGTGAACATGTTGGTTTATGCTATTGTGCGAACATGTTGGTTTATGCTATTGTGCGAACATGTTGGTTTATGCTTTTGTGCGAACGTGTTGGTTTGTGCTATTGTGCGAACATGTTGGTTTATGCTATTGTGCGAACATGTTGGTTTATGCTATTGTGTGAACATGTTGGTTTATGCTATTGTGTGAACATGTTGGTTTATGCTATTGTGTGAATGTGTTGGTTTATGCTATTGTGTGAACATGTTGGTTTATGCTATTGTGTGAATATATTGGTTTATGCTATTGTGTGAATATATTGGTTTATGCTATTGTGTGAACATGTTGGTTTGTGCTATTGTGTGATCGTCATGGTTTATGCTATTGTGTAAATGTGTTGGTTTGTGTTATTGTGTGATCGTGTTGGTTTATGCTATTGCGTGAACATGCTGGTTTGTGTTATTGTGTGAATGTGTTGGTTTGTGTTACTGAATGAATGTGTTGGTTTGTGCTATTGTGTAAATGTGCTGGTTTGTGTTATTGTGGGAACGTGTTGGTTTATGCTATTGTCTGAACATGTTGGTTTGTGCTATTGTGTAAATGTGTTGATTTATGCTATTGTGTAAATGTGTTGATTTATGCTATTGTGTGAACGTGTTGGTTTATGCTATTGTGTGAACGTGTTGGTTTATGCTATTGTGTGAGCATGTTGGTTTGTGTTATTGTGTGAATATGCTGGTTTATGCTATTATGTAAATGTGAAGAATAGATGTGAGCATCTTGGGGGATCTGATCTTAATAAGCAGAGATTTATGAGTTAAGTAATTTCTGTAAGTGACTTGATAGTATTTGTCTAGTTACCATATCATGCAATTATGTAAGGGATTACGTTTAATTGGATGTCTTAGTTTATGTGTAAACAAAAGGTCTATTATATTCAACATAATTAACTCAGATTTAAGTCCAGATCTATGACAATTCTTAATTATCAAGAATAAACAAATATGATTAATAAGTCAACTGTTATAGCAACTAAATCTGACTGTGCAATTCTTCTGTTAAATGTGATTATTTTTATTGTTTCAGCTTCAACTAAGTGCAATACAATTAGTGATTAGTGAGCATCCTGTTGTTTGCTTTGTTACTCTGTAACACTCATGAATGGTTTGTTAATGAACAACATTCTGGAGTCATCAAAGCCTCAGGATCTGACATCTACCGGATTATAACAACTCAATGTAGGGATCACCTTAAATTTCCCTTTAATCAAATATATAGATATGCTTCATGTATAAAGAAAAGTTAAGGGACTGACAAGTACCTTTTCTCCAGTTAGGGCTACCATGTCCAGTGGACCATACATGAAGCGACCAACCAACATCTGTGTTCCTCCCTCCACAGCGATCACATCATTGACTCTGTGGTTGGCTGTAACATTCTGAAATGTAAAAGAAAGAAGGAATTCCCATGGGCAAAGTTATTTACTGTGTCCTCTGCAGCCCTGTTCTCCTAGTCACACCTAACATCTCTGAACGTGAACAGTGTAAGCACAACTTGCAATTCATTGTTCACTTTAAAGACAATGATGTGATAAAGGGGCAATCACGGACGGAGAATTGTCTGGTGGGTTTTAAGATATGATGTTAAGGAATACATTTCATGCTGTAACTATTTCAAATGCTTAACTAAAAAGAAATCTACTCAAGCCAATTGTTATTGTAACTGTTTAACATACACGCAGTTTGACGTGGTTCCTCTTCCGCAGCCATTTCTCCTGTCGGCTTGAGGGACTCATGTTCATGGTATCTATTCCTTCCTTCTGCTGTATCTGCACGCTCTCATACCTCATCAGCTGAAAGACAACCAGGAATGATTAAAGAGGCCACTG
>WWET01000602.1:188949-205236 GCA_011038615.1 Limnodynastes dumerilii
AGAGCTACGACCGCAAGCGAGCGTACGCTCATCGTAAGCGAAAATTCGGTAAAAAATTCGCAACGCGCATGCCCAGTATGACAGCTTCCGGTCGCCCGGGTGTCATGAGCGAATAGCGGTCGTATTGTGAGCGAATTTTTCGCTCGATGGGCGTGCGTTCAGTACGATGGTCGCCTGGGCACCCGTTTTACCACAGGGAGGCGGGGATAGCCATTTAAATTGTACAGTATGGGCATGCTAAGCCCGTACGCTCAGCGTATTTTGTGCGAAAATTCGTACGGCCGACGGTCGTACCCAGTGTAGGGTATAGGCGTCGTAAGCAGGTACTTTGCTATGGGAGTGTTAGGGGCGTGTATGTTTATTCGCACGGTCGAACGTACGCATTCGCTCGCCGTGCGAATTTTCGGAACGCTGGATCAGGCCCTATATTAGGTGGCGGTCACTAGGAAGCTATCTGCATTGTAGAAAGGTCACTGTAAATATCTTTATTGTGTTGTCAGTAGATGTTATGTGATTGTAACTCTTACATAACACTACTTATTTGGTTACACATAGCCCTGCCCACATGATATATTTGTCCTGCTCACACTTACTTTTCTGTCATTAATTGCATCCACATAAGGCCTACTGCAGATTTCCCCCCCTGTGCTTTTTAAGCTACCAGTCTGCCCTCTTGTATAGCTATAATTATAATTATAATTTTGTCTTAAAACAAAAAATAAATCATGTTCTCAAATAACTAACCCCTGAAGTTTGTGAATTTTTAAATGTAAAAAAGTTGTATTTTAAATTCCATTTATAATTAAATAAAAACCATTTCTTTGGAAATTAACTTGAAAAGGATGGCGGAAGTCTATGAGAAAATTGTATATTATACTGCATACACAAAGTACCCAATATACTGCGCAATTCCCTCTGCTGTTATATCTTTCTCTATGTTACACTCCTAGCCCTGTTACTATGCTCTTACATTCATCCTCTGATCTCTCCCTACTGAATCATTAGTATAAAACAAAACATTTGAAATGACAGACAAATGACCACATAAGATAGTATTTTCCAACTTGATTGATTAGATCAGGTACCGTTGTTATTCCTCATCCATAGGATCAGAAGGGTTAGAAGCTGGATGGCTTTGAGGATAGGATGATACATCAAAAGAATAAAACCTTTCATACTAGACAGGAAAACTATCTGCTACTGATAAATGAGGCTGTATGGTGACAGCTATCACTTCTTAGTGCTGCTGATTCTGAAGTTTTTATAAGCAGGGACCACTTCTCAATTATATGTGCAGGAGTCTGAAATCTTCCTGTGCAGACTTGCTGTATGGGCCAACAAAATTAATGTGAGCAAAGAAAAATATGTGATGTTGGCTGTTCTCCACCACACCTCAGCTAAATCTGGATCTGCAGAGTTCACACTATATCAGGGCAATCAGTCTCGAGCATAGTTCTTCTACTGGCCAGAAAATGACATCGTGTACATGCTCTGTGGAAGATGCAGACATTGAATGGCCAGTCAATACTGGCTGGACGGCTATACAGAAAGAATATTAATAACACAGCATATATAAAAACTATAACAAAAAACTATAAAACCTATGCAGAAATATCTGCTCAGAATTACAATAAAAGTATTTCAAAAAAATTAACAGATTTGTATAAAATCTTTAAAAATAAATAAATATTTGAAAAAGTAATTGGAATTCTGGATAGGACTTCGCCATCGGAGACACGTTGGAAACAAAATGGTAGTCTAGATCTTGAGGATACAGGGCTGGATTCACAGATACGATTTTGCTACTTTTCCCGGGCGTATTTTTAGGTTCGCACTAACTGCGCATGCGTCGTAACTTTTTTTTACCGCAAGTTACGTAGGGTTTAGGCACGGAAGTCCATTAGGCACGGATTTCAAAATCGTACTTCGTGACATATGTACGGAGGGGCGTGGTGTCTTTCGTATGTGCAAAGTTACGTGAAAGTGGGCAGGGGGAGGCATTTACATGGCCTTTTGAGGGCGCGGTTAGTAAAGTACACACGTAACTAAGCAACTTAGGCAGGTATATATGCCCGCAGAGCTATGGTTGCCCTATGGAGTCGTAAGTCACCAAAAATCCGTCTGTGCAAGGGGAGTGTCATGGGTGTTGCTTTGCAACGTACGTGCGTATATTTGCGAATCCGTGCGTACTTATTTCACACGTATCTGTGAATCCGTTCCACAGACAGGTTCCATTCTGAATTTCCAGCTCAGGCAACGCATGAGGAAATATGCTCAGTCTCTTATATATGGAATTTCAAAGCTCATCTAGCCTTCAGTATGATCCTATATGCCTAAAGTGACAGTGCAATTGTTCTCCTTCAATCACTTGATCTTAATTGTGCAGAAATGAATCCGGGATGACACCATATTCCGTAGAGGAAAAATATCTACCACTATGTGTGTTAATATGTCTATTACTTGTGTCAGGTGTCAGAAAAACGATAAGCCCGCAGTTCAGCTACCATATGAATTTGATTTTGGAGAACACATGAGGCTTCTATAAAAGGCATTGGATAGAATGACTTACTGTTAGCTATTTTTGCAGACGGCAAGCTCTCCGAAGAACTGGACATTTCACTGTTCATGCTCACCAGGCTGGATCGTCTGGCTTTGACCTGTGTTGGGGTAGATAATGTGGACTGTGCTGGAGCCTCCATAGAAGAGTTGTTGTTTGTTGTATTTTCAGAAAATGCAGCACTACAGTCTTGAATGGCATCCACTGCAAGAGAATACAACGTCAAATATTATTTATCTGCCCCAAATATTCTTTACTTTGAATTTTAAAGAAATATAAGAGTTTAGTAGAGATATTTTATTGCCTGGAGGAGGTTGAGGATAAACATATCGGACTAGATTCACAACTATGTGTATTGGTAAGTTATTTCTAAGTGCTGCGCTATTGCACATGCGTAGTAAATATTTTACGCTATCTATGTAGTGTTTTGTTACGTAGATTGCGTACATGCGGTTCATTAATATTTAAAAAATAAAAAAAGACAAAAATAATGAAAGGAAAATACGAACAGGGGCGTGGCTTCCTGGGTTCCTGTAAAGGAAAAATGGCTTCACAGGACTGGTTTTAAAAGAGGGCGTGGCTGTACAAGTAAGCATGAGGAATACTGCCACAGACCAGGAAACACTATATATTGGCACATACTTTCATATAAAGGGATATATTATTAGTCTGGGATAGCACATACTATGATATAAGGATATATATTATGGGTCTGGATTTGGCACATACTATAATATAAGTGGATATATTATGGGTCTGGGAATGGCACTATAATATAAATAGGATATAATAAGGGTCTGGGAATGGTATACTATATACTGTATATAGTGTGACATTCCCAAAACCTAATATATACCCCATATAACATAGAAACATATAAAGTGATGGCAGATAAAAGCCACATGGCCCATTCAGTCTGCCAGTCTGCCGAGTTGTTTATTTAAAACTATACTGACCCTACCCTCAATTTAGTTTGAGATTTAAGATATCCTTATATTTGTCCCAAGCATGTTTAGACATTTCTACTGTGTTACCTCAACCACCTCAGATGGGAGGCTATTCCACTTATCTATCACCCTTTCAGTGAAGTAATTTTTTCCGCACATTTCCTTTGAATCTACCACCCTCCAGTTTATATTCATGTCCTCGTGTTCTATTACACCTCTTCCTTTGAAAAATGCCCCCTCCTCTCGCCGGTCACAACCCTTGATGTATTTGAAAGCTGCTATCATATCCCCCCTCTCCCTTCTCTGCTCCAAGCTATACATGTTTAGTTCCTGCCTTTCTTGGTATGATTTGTTACAAAGGCCATGGACCATTTTAGTTGCTCTTCTTTGCACAGTCTCTAATGTATTTATGTCTTTCTGGAGATATGGCCTCCAGAATTGAACACAGTATGCCGTATTCAGAGATCCATGTCCAAATCGGGACGCAAATATACGCACGCACGATGCATGCCAAACCCCCGCACACCCATGATACTCCTCTATCTCGGCCGTGCTCTCGGAGACTTACACCTCCATAGACCACCTGTAAGTTTCTGTGTGCAGTACCATGCGTATATGTCCTCCGTCCATGTGCATCTTGATAATCGCGCCCACTTTCCTTCATTTAAATGCCCCCGCCCATTTTTATTTAAATTCTCCCGTGCGTATTTTTACGTCGCAGATCCGGGCATATGTTTAAACTTGCGATTCACAAGTACATCCGTGAGGCACTTCCGCGCATATAGTCTTCGTGAACTATGTAAAAAAAGTTACTACACATGCGCAGGTTACCTGAAAATACGCACGGAAGTGGCCATGAAACGGATCTCTGAACACGGTCCAGTATTCTAGGTGAGGGTGTACCAACGATCTATAAAGGGGCATCACTACTTCTCTCTTTCTGCTACTAATTCCTCTCCCTATGCAACCAAGCATCTGACTTGCCTTTCTCATTGCTTAGTTACATTGCTTGGCTACCTTTAAGTCACTGGAAATAATGACTCCTAGATCCCTTTCCTTCTTGGTAGATTTTAATGTAATGCCATTAAGGAAATATTTAGCTTTTGGGTTTTGTGCCCCAAGTGCATGATTTTGTACTTTTTGGCATGAAAACTGCAGTTGCCACACACTTGATAATTCCTCCAGTCTACCTAGATCATCCCTCATTTTGTGTACCTCTCCTGGCATGTCTGCCCTGTTACATATCTTTGTGTCATCTGCAAAAAGTCATATTATCTCCTCGATACCACAGGCAATATCACCTATAAAGATATTAAATAGCACTGGTCCAAGTACAGAATATATTATAGTATGTGCCATAATATGATGCCAAATATATTGCCATGTAGTGTGCCATGTCCAGACTCCTAATATAGCCTACAAAATCCTGCGTTTGCCAGTGACACTGGTATTAATGTTAATAGTTGCCACATATATTGTATAATATAAAAATTGCACTTGAATAGAATTCTCCTTGTCTAAAGGTCTTTTTCTAGGTTGATGAGCTAAATGCTAGTTGCATGGCTCAGATGCCTGTCACTTGGAATCATTTTTCTATCAGTCAGGCCTCATTGAAGAGAAAAGGGGGGGAATGACTGAATAACAATGAATATCAAATACAGTATATTGCTGATAACAAAGAACAGAAGATCATTCCAGACACAATGAGCCATCACTGTCGCTTACTGCTGGCAACTAACTTTTTATCCATTAGCCAGTGCTACAGAGAAGATATTTCATATAGTTTTCTGAATGCACAATAGAGATTACAATTTACAATCAGTTATTCCAGCTCTGTAAACTGCCTAGATGAGGGAAAATGAAACTTCTTTTCCAATCACGTACCACTATCTCAGCCATCTGAACGTATACCTAACATACCCATAAGCTGTTTGTGCTCTATTTCAGGATTGTGGGAGGGCCGACCTACAATCAGAACAGCTGTTTGCAAACTGGGTTTTATTGTAACTCTTGGGAGTCATGATTCATGAGCACAGCATTAACGCTATCAATTATTTACTCTACAACACAGATCCATCTGTACCTAGTGGAACTGATTTGCCATTAGAGAGGATGCTTGTAAAATCCGCTTTCAAAAGTCTCTTGCGTAAGTCCCCTGGCAAGCAACATCAGCGCATGCGCACGCCACATGTTATGCGTACGTTACTTCTAGAGCACAGAACTGAGTTCCGTACGTTAGAAGATACGAGGAAGAGAATAGGTATGCTAATAAAGAGCCAGGGGTAGGGTACAGTGCACGGATGGATGCAGATCCGTGTGGAGAAGAAGTTAAGGTAGGGTTCTGGACACGTATGTGTCCTATGTGCTGAAAGTCTATGACTCTATGTGCGGGGATCTGGATCTGGTCCATAGAGTATATAAGGTTGGGACAAATACTAAATGCTGTCAATGGGCCTGATTCACAGTCGAGGCTTAATTTGCTGCAAAAGAAACTCACACTTATGTCTAAATAGATCCCGAGCTGACCGATAGTCTGGCTCTAGATCTGAGGGAATATGCTTGCATTGGCATTATATGCTTTTATGCTTTATCTCACATCCTACATTGATAGCTGTGTGAAAGCAGGCTGGCCTAGGGCTGGTGTGCCAGGAAACCCTGTATTGTATGTTTCCCTGCAGTAGTGCCACCATCTTGTGTTGGTATAAACTAGTGCTTGTATATGTACCCTACAATGTCTGGCAACTCTTATAATTTGAATCATTTGCCCATTTTTTTTGTTGTTGCCATCATTTAGACTTAGGTTAATCCCTGACCAAATTGGGCACGTCGGGTATGCCTCTACTTTATATGGTTTCCACTCATAAGGGACTGGAAAAGACAGACCAGGATCTGTCCTATGTCCATGTTTCACATCTGCACAACAAAGATTTGACATTATCAGTGATTTCACACCTGCATATGGTCAGAGGTCTATAATTTTATCCTTAGCTAGAGATATTATCATAAAGAGAGAAACTAACTGTGTGATGTCTTCACCAGTGGCATTCCAAACATGTTATAGGTCATTATATTACCTACAGAAATCAACAGGGGTAGTACAACCTCTTCAACGTTCTAAGCTAAGTTGTCATTATCACTAGTTACAGTGGAACTGTTGGTTACTCTCCTATGACATAAACTTTGTCACCTGCGGTTAGTCTTGGCCTGCTGAAAATGGGATTGGTGACCACTTTCTTGAGTTTTAATGACACCTCATCAGCAGCTAGATTGTGATTACCACGTTACTCTAGAATAAGGGGGCAAGCTCTGTTAGATCACATTTTTGTAATCAAATTGTAGACATGGAACCAGATCCATACCCCTGCGCACTTTCCGTATGTGCGGGGGTCTTGCATTATGCAGGAGAGACACTCCCCTCTCTCGTGCCGGCTTTGTGGCTGTTACTCTGCCCTGCCCGGTATAGTAGCATATGCATTAACAATGGCCCAATGATATGTGCCATAAGTCATCCATTCATTCTGATCATGCTGTACAGTTGTTGCTAAGCTTATGCAGTTTTCATTTGACAGCTACAGAGAATTAACAATATTTGCAGAAGGCTCCAAACTGTGTAGTGGTTTTAGACACTAAGGTGCTTAAAACGGAATACAGCCCGCATTAGAAAAAGCACAAAACTAAAGGCAGAAAGACAGGATAACAAGTTATACATTTACTCAAATAAAACCTTGTAGGACTGTCACAGGAAGCATCCAAGATAGTTTCTATTGTTGAATCCCAAAGGGAGCATTGTGTGTTTGTCTAGATATTTGATTTTGATCATGAGCCAGAAACACTTTTATGCCTTCTTTACCTTACAGAACAGCTATTCTCTAAAGTAATTCTATTGTCATTTGGCAGAAAAAAATTGTTTAGCATATAATAAGAAATACATCAGATGAATGCTATATGTGAGGCTTTAACAATACTACAGCAGCAATTCAAGAACAATAGAACAAAGTAACCTTTAATTTTGTAGATATATGACTATATATGACTATATTCTATTTTTTTATATGTATATAAATGCATTTATGCAAGCAGCTTAGTAATTATGAAAACAATTGTGTAAACAGTACTCAGTAATTATGCTTAAAAAGTATTATTTTCAAATTTTAATCTGTGAATAGGACATTTTCATTGTAACTAAAACAACTGAAAAAATTGTTTCTAAATTACAAAAACACCCACACACAGGTCAGGTGCTAGGGTGGTGCACCCCAACCCCCTTCTCCAGCAAACTTTAAATGTACACCCTTCTAATTACCAATTTAACATTTTAGTTAATACAGTATCCATGTCAGCATCATAAAACACAATCTTGTAACCCCAATTAAAGAAAGCAAATCATAGTCACTACTATATAATACAGACAGTGTCCTAGTCTCCCACTTCATCCTAAAAACTGCCATACAATACATATATGTATATCTTAGTGAGAGTTAAACCATTCTAACATCATCCTAGTGACTGCTCTACTACACAGAACGCCATACAATACAAATTGCAGCCTTCTGACCATTATGCAATAAATTTAACAATGCTGTTACAAAAAAGGTTTCCTTATGTCATAAAACAGAAAACATTTCTAACCACAATACAAAAGAAGTGTACAGTACATATACATCCAATATCTCACCCCTTGCATGTATCTAGCCTTCCAACATATCCCCCTCATATCTCTCCAGCCTCCCAATATTCCCCATCATGTGTTTCCAGCTCCCCACTATTCCCCCATTATGTTTCTCCAGCTCCCCCTGTATTCCCCATTCATATGTCTCCAGCTCCCCAGTATTCCCCATTCACGTGTCTCCAGCTCCCCAGAATTCAACATCATGTGGCTGCAACCTCCAAATATTCTCCATAATCTTTCCCCAGTTCTCAGTATTCCCCTTTCAGGTGTTTCCAGATGCCAGTATTCCCCACCATGTAGTTGAGTATAAAAGCTTTTTACAACATGCACATAGAATGCAGAACATTTTGCTATTACTGTGCTTTGTGTTTGTCTTTTTCCATAAAAATAAAATGGCGACATTCAGTTGAGATCACAGGGATGCACAGAAATAACCAATGAGAAGCAGAGAAATGATTCATATAGGAAGGAGGTAGGTTTTAGCCTGAAAACCCAGAAATGAAGACTAGAGGCAGAAAGTGTCAGTCTTACACAATAATAAGATGGATTTTTATGTCTGACTGAGTTTTCTTTTGTAGGATTGAGGAGCAGCTTAAAGAAACAGCCATCAAATGTAAGAATTGTGGGTTTAAGAGTCTCACATCCTGGCAAAGGAGTGTAGTGAGTACACAATACTTATAGACTTATAAGAAGTATATAACTTTATTTACCTAAATAGAACTATAAGCCTTAGAGCACAGAGCAATACTAACAGACAGAGCTGCACATTTACAGACTAGAATGGAAAGATTGTCATAGCTAGCTGCCAGGCTACCAGAGGAAATGATCAATGCCAGAGTGCTGTCTCCCATATATAATGAATATACTGCCAAGGGTCCTGTACAAGCCATAAGAGATGTAAATCAGAGTTTAGAAAAGAAGAAACATGATATAGCCAAGGAAAGAGGTTACAGCGTGTGAGTCCAGGCACAGCCCAGACTTAAAGTGTGACTCCAGGATAGTCCCAAATGTCTATTGTTTGTCCTTTCTCGTTACACTTGCTCCTGACTTGGACTTCCATGCGTAAATATAGAAAAGAGAAAGACGGCGCTACCACTATTGTAAATCACGCAGCTTGTAAATATCAGGAACCCACCTGAGAGAAAGCAATCCAAAAAATAGAGACGTTACAGTGCAGAGATTTACAAAAATCATATTGTTATTTTTTATCATTTTTGTAAATCTCTGCGCTGTAACTTCCCTATTTTTTGGATTGCTTCCGTGAGTACTGTAAGTACGATGTAAATTGCGTGGAAAAAGTTACTACGCATGCGCAGTTCCTAATCTGTTCCTAAAAATACGCACGCAAAAACTAGCAAATTCGTATCTGTAATTCCGGTCCCTTATTATTATTATTATACGCTGTTACTGTATTATGATGCGTCTCACAGATGTCTTTAACCAGCATATTGATGGTTGTCTGTTATGGTTAAAATTGAAATTACACATAAAGTACCACACATTAATTGAATTATAATCTTCAACTAAATCTTTAACACAAACACACTTTAATATTTTCTTATTTTCATGCAGCAGTTTTAGACTATATAATGCTTGATTAAACAACATATTTAATGTACAATTGTACTTTACCTAAGAGGTAAGATTTTCCATCTCCAAGGGGATCTTTCTGGTATCGGGGGACATTAAATGGTGGCAGCATGTGGAAGGTCTTCTCCAGCAAAGGTTCCAGTCTAGAGGCAGATGGGTCAGCAGAATGGAAAAAACTATACACTTGACTGCAAGCTGGACGGGCGCGACACACTGAGGAACAAAATAAAACAAAGGTATAACTTTATTCACAGTGTACAATCCTAAGCACAATTCTGTGAAAATTGGCAATAAAATGTTTATGCTTTAAAATTGTAAAATGTAGCACAATCTGATGTATGATCTCTGTATTATAATGCACTATTTGTAAAATACACTGTACACTATTATAACTTATACCATTGACACGCAGGCAATGAGCTATCTAGTGATGCAAAAGTGAAGATGAATTCCATTTTATATAGTGACATAAATTATAGACCAGTATTAGTACCACTGGTGGTACTTAGACCACTGTCATGTGGTACTCATCATCTGGGCAAGGTTGTTAGGAAGCACGATACCAAATGGCCAAGGACATAATGAAATATATTGGGGACTAAATGGCATGCGTAGAAAATGCACCTTAAAATCAGTGCAAAATATATAAACAACAACAAAAATCCTGAAAAAATATAAATGGGTCATGGGTATGTGTCTACATCATAAGCAAAGTGGTACTTGACATGATTCCATAGTGGGCAACTGGTACTCCCCCAAAAAGTTGAGAACCGCTGATATTATGACAATGTGAAAACAAAATTAGAGTTGAGAGGTCAAGTTTTCTAGCTCAACTCTAATTTAAAGATTTAAAAAATTCATTTGCACCCCTCACATTGCAACATACGTTTGCACCAGTTTTACCCTAACTCTCAAACTCTGCACCAGTGGGCTGGATCCAGATTTAAGTAAGCGCTTGAAATTAGTTACTCCTGGGCTAAACCATGTTGATTGCAGGGGGAGTTAAGTTAATTGTATTCTTTGCATGCAGGGATCTATCTTTGAATTGCTTACTGCACACAGATACTGACCAGCTTTACTATCACACTGTTATTTAGACTTGGGATAGGAAACATCACCTCTCAACTCTAATACTGTTTGCAACAGATGAAATATGACCCCCCTGGAGTAACTAATTTCAAGCACTTACTTAAGTCTGGATCCAGCCCATTGGGCCGAATCCAGACCTACGGGCGCAAGATCAGTACGGCCACCATCGGAGTGGGGGAGTGCACGCCCCACTGTTGGGCATAAATCTGGACACTTATGTGTGCAGATTCCTACCCTAACGTTACCCGATCATAACAGGGCCTCCACCCGCCCCGTCCCCTAATTTGCATGCCTATCTCCACCTTTATGGCAGAGATACGGCATGCATAAAGGGGGGAAAAGTCCCCTTTGCGTAACAGCAGCCGGCCCTTACGGCGTCGTATGAAGGTTGTGCGCACAACCTTCAAAACAGTGAAATTATGGCCGAACATAACGTAATTCCCCAGGCAGCAGTACCTCCGGATCAGGCCCATTGTGAGTAAATGGAAATTGATACACATACACGTCTGATATAGAAGAAAAACAGTAATGGGTACACACAGGGGCATTTTAGGAAGTGAGGGGGCCCTTGCAGGATTTGTACATGGCCGGCTGGCTCATATGCATACTTACTGTATATACATAGATTTTGGTGCAGAATGTGTTCCACAGGGTCCCCTGTTCTGAGGGGCCTGTTTGCATTGCACACCCTGCACACAGTATAGATATGTCAATGGGTACACAAATAGAAGGTCATCTCCTTATTGTAAATTATTTATATCACTTTTTTTAAAGCTAGTATTATTCAGTCTTTTGAACACATAGGGCCTGAACCAGACCTCCGTCGCCCGGCGTTAATATGCCGGGCGTAAGATCGTCTAAAAGATGTTGCCTGGCGTAGCTATGGCAGCGCCCGATCGTGGATTGGGCGTCCATAGCAGCAGCATAGTACCGCTAAAGGGGGCGTCCCCTCTGTTACCACCCTGCAGTTAGTGCAGATAGATGGGGGGAGGGAGGGTAATGAGGCTGGGAGGGCGGCGTTAGAATACTAACGCCGTCGTACCAGCGTATTAACACTTGCTTACATCCGCTAAATTTAGGGTAGCCTTCAGCCAGCGTAAGTGAGTGTTAATACGCTGCGGCAAGGGGGAGTGTGTTACTGATGGTTAGTGATGCCAAATTCATTTTTGAATTGTAATTCTACACTTTGGACCTGATTCACACTTAAAAAAGAATTTAGCAACGTTCCTAAATTTACGCATGCAAAGATAAGTAAGAACGATTCACAGATCCTAAAATGCTAACCACACCCATAGCTTCTTAGGAGTTAAGAACGTTCTTATCTCTAAGAGCTTATATTTAGGAATGGCTTTGTTTCCCAAATAAGAATTGTGCGTATCTTTAATATCCTCATGATTCACAGCTAAGCACATTAATTCATTTTCTTAGGCTTTCTTTGTGTTATAATTAACAAAAGTAACCTAATAATTTAGTAATAAATAGTAATTGAAGGATTAAGAAAGAACCATTCTTCAGCTTTCAAAGCTGTTATAACATAAATATCAAAATAATAAATATCTACATAAATTAGATCTAAACAATATTTGTATCGCAAGATCACACACAAACTATGCAAACATGCTACAAGTTTTTTTTTATGCTTAAAAAATGTTTATAACAAACAATGAAATCATGCACAAACTGTTAATAAATGTAAATAATGAGCACCTTTAAAATTTTAAGTCAAACACAAAATGGTAACATAACACCAGTTTTAAAAGATAAGACTTTAAATGTTTCAATCAAAGTGAATACACGCATTCATTATAATCACATATCAGCTGTGTGCTGTTCAAACAGAAAAGCCGTTGGCTCTGTTAACCATGCGGATGTCAACTTAAGAATGGTAGGGGGCATTCTTATCTTTTCCTGTGGGTAAGTTACTCTGCTCAAGGTCTTCTTAACTGTGAATCATTCTTAAGTCTCGAGGAACGCCCACACTGTACATTAGTAGCCCGAATGCTGCTAATTTGCATTAAGAGTCTTGCCCCTCTAGCCACACATGCGGAAGTCATTATGTTCTTATCTGTGAATCATTCTTACATGGTTTCAGTTCGTAGTTTTAAGCTCTGGGCATGATCAGTTTAACTGTTCTTAAATATACGCACTTAAATCCTGTTCTTACTTATTTGTGAATCCGGTCCTTTATCATTACTCATTTCAACCATGGAACTTTCTTACTATACGTTTAGAATTTAGGAGTTTTAGATAAAATCCTAAAGCCATTACTAGATGGTGGTTATTCATCAAATAATTGCACTGCAATGCCACAAATTACTAAACAGACCCATATAGGTCCTCAGAGAGCCATGCAAAAATCAGTATATAATGACCTTATGTCCTGCTTGCCAGTCTATTCAGCTAACATAATGCATACTGAAGCAAGAATAAAAAAGTGTCTACAAAGTGGCTGATCCGCCTGTGTTCCCTTTTGTATGCTCTGCGCTACTGGACCAGGGTGTTCTACTATATTGGTGTAAGTATAAAACAGAGGAGATTTTAATCATTGAAAGCTCCTATTCTTAGAAAGAACACAGCCCTACACATCTAACAATTAAACTATTAAAAATCTGTCTTGTATATTAAACATGTAGATTAAAAATCAATTGTAAAATATTGATACCGTTTGAAATAATTTCAATATGTGTGTTTACTTATTTGTTAAAAAAGTATGGTATATATATAAAACTCATTGAAAATTCATTGGCCTGTCTGTCTGTCTGGTTATGGATTAGGACACCACTGCACCAATTGTGATGAAACCAACACAAGGTGGTCCAGTTTGATCCTGGCCAAGTTTTGGGGGGTTAAAGGACCTCCTGTTGGTATACACTGGGCAGGAGGGTTGGCATCCTAGTAGGACTTCCTATTTGTGTACACTGGGCAAAACATTGACCCAGGGAGTCTCTTCTGGGCTTTCTACTGAATGGCAGTGTGGCTGCTATAAGTTCACAGAGTGGTAACATATTACACAAATACATATATATATACACACATACACATATATACTCACATATATACGCACACATATATACATACTCATATATTTTAAAAAAAACCTTTGCGTAGAAGCCTAAATAATTATTACAGTACTTCTCCCAGGCTGCACCCACTCTCTGGAATAGCCTTTCTTGCCCATTAAGACTATCCTCTACTCTCCAAACTTTCAAGTCCTCCCTTAAAACTCACCTCTTCTGAAGCATACAAAATTCCTCAGCCTACTTCTTAACATTTATCTACCCTATGAACAACTACTTTACTATCCGACTTTCCTTTGTGTTACATGATTTACACAAACTTGGAAACGTTTTCTTTGCACTGCTATGTGACTGGATTGTACAGAAAACTGAGCAGTTTTAACCATACAACTTGGATGGTCCATTCTGTGACTTATATCACTTGTCCTTATATATCAATTCCAATGTCCTATAGAGTGTAAGCTTGGAACAGTGCCCTTTTATCTACCAAGTCTGTCTGTTAGCCCCCAGTCTTGTAACAATGGGCCAGACCCTGAGCTAAGTACGCTAGCGTATTTACGCTATCTGATTTTGTCAAATCGGCTACTTGTATGTACTGCGCATGCGCGTGGAAGATGTTACGCCACGTAACGCTGAACATGCGTACCATTAGCGCAAAAACGAACGAAGGGGCAGGGTCATCCATACGACACGTGTAGATACGCTTTGTAAGTGGAGGGAGGCATTTATATTGTAGAGCATGGGTCGGGTTTGGTCGTTATGTACGTAAATACATTATGTCCGTCAGTACTTATGCTATGAAAAGTTAAGGTACGGTTTGGGCAGCGTGAAACGGCCAAAGTACATACGACCGAGGGGAGATCCTAGGGGAGTGCATAGAAATTAAGATAGCGTAAATACGCTACGCGATCTAGAGTCCTGAAACCACATTTTATCCGCATTCTCCAGTGTTCCTGCTGTTTGTACAAGTATTTCTGTAATGAGTATTGATATTGAAAATGTTACTGTGAAGTACTGTTGTTTAGACTCTGATATAATTCAGTGCCTCTATGAAGCTCTCCTTTTGTGCTGTTTCTATTTAAATACATTGATTTGGCTTGTTATTTTAGTGAGTGACAAAAAGTACTTGAGAGAGGAAGGGAAACAAAACTGACCCTGAACATGCTTGAAATATTTGGTCCTCTCCTGTAAATGGTCTGTGTAAATGAAACCCTTTACTACATGAAGAAATAAGCAAAATGTTTCAACAGAATACAAAGCTAATGAACTCCTCTTTGTCATTATTACACTTTGAGAAATGTTTACACTTCTGTCACATAAAGCACCTTTCAGCAAGAAACTCTCCAGTCAGTTTAAGCTGCAGAGCTAGTCTGATAAGCAGTAAATTAGCTCATTATATATTCATTTTTAAACAGTTCAGTTAGGTCTGTTTAGTGAGATTGCTGCCATTACAATGCCACTGATTGATGTTTGATTAGTCCTTTTTTATATTAGCACCATCCCAGAAATAATTTTAAGATTTTATTGAAAGTTCTTATTCATACTTATAGTCAGACAGTACCATGGTTACAATGATCAATGATAAATCACAACTTAAATATGGGTTTGGAATCATCAACCCTCAGTGACCAGACAAAGAAAGTCAATAGGATAAGGTAGTATACAACTAGATCACCAACACAAAAACACTGTTTACTTTTTAGAAGATTTCATATAAGTACAGCTATGTAACGATCCATATGAAGGAATATTATGCGATCAACTTTTTCTATGATATTTACTAAGCTGCGGGTTTGGAAAAGTGGAGATGTTGCCCATAGCAACCAATCAGAATCTAGGTGACATTCTCTAGTATGTAATAGGAAAGTGAGAGCTAGAATCTGATTGGTTGCTATGGGCAACATCTCCACTTTTCCAAACACGCATCTTAGTAAATCTGGCCCTATGAGTGTTCTAGATAATGCTGTACATGGAATGCTACAGTAACCAGATTACATTTGAGGGATTAAATTATCAAATGAGCTGGAACTGGGAATGTTTGGGGAAGTCAAGTAGAGAGCCTTTGCTCGCACAATTTCTCAAAATATAAATCTGCAAACCCTGAACGTGAATTAAAACATTAAACATAAGGGAGGAGCACAATCTGTACATTTTTAACAGTAAAATCTCTGCAGCCTGATCCAAACCCAACGCGTTTTATGTAGGCACAGAGATCTGGACGTCCACATGGAAGAGGGGAGTGCACTTCCCTGTCACTCCCTTCCCTTCCGTGTCCAGAACCCTACCTTAACTTTTCTGCACGGATCTGCGTCCATCCAAATGCACATCCATGTGGATCTAGTTACCGCCGACCCGGCACGTAAGTTACATGCCTATTTCTGCCTGCGGAATTGAAGTGCCCCCCCCGTGTGGATCTCT
>WWET01000602.1:205281-221024 GCA_011038615.1 Limnodynastes dumerilii
AGTTCTGCACGCTAGGAGATCCGCATCGTAACATCTGCCATTCGCGTGCGCAGATGTAAGGCTAAAGGGGACTTATGCGAGAGGCACATGTAAGTCATTATTAAAGGAGGATCAGGCCCCTGATTCCAAGGGAAACACTAAGATCATAAGATAATAAGAGCATGTAAACCAAAAGCAAGCTGGTGGTCCGGTCCGTGCAGTGCCTTTTCCCCGCTGATGGGCAGCAATGAGGAGAGGACCAATCCAATATGACTTGTCCCTCTTTCAATGCCCTGTTACTGGCCCGCACATATTTTCTACTTTCAGAATTAAAGAAAACTTCTGCAAAGCCTTTTCATTTATCTTTACAAAATTTATGTGATAGATCATTTCTCATATTTAGAACTGCTTTAAGTCAGCAGTTTTTTCAGCTGTTGCCTTTTTACAACCATCTTAAGCTTAAGAAACTGTGGAAATTAAATATTGTATTCTTCACAGAATACCAGAAAAAAAGACGTCTTTTGGGGATTACAAATTCATAATCTGTTTAGCAACTCAGATTAGAGGCTGTATTTACTAAGATGCGGGAAAGCAACCAATCAGATTCTAGCTCTCTCTTACATTACTATTACATACTAGAAAATGTCAGCTAGAATCTGAATGGTTGCTATGGGCAACATCTCCACTTTTCCTTTCCCTCAGCTTAGTGAATCTGGCCCCAGAATTGTAATTGATTTCAGAGAAGACTTATGAGAAACTTAGAGTAGTGTCCTCTGATAGTATATACATATACAAATGTGGTTGCACGTGGTTGATTCATAACGGTGAGATGTAACCACATCGCTTGTTATATTAACATTATTTTTCCATCAGATTCCCAGAGACCTAATCCTACACACCGTCGCGCACACGACTTCCACAATCACGTGGGGCAGGATAGGCGTGCAGATGAAGGTGAGTGGGCAAAGGTAGGCACATCCACATGGATCTACATTTGGGCAGGCGCAGATCTGTGCAGAGAACTTAAGGCTCGCTTATGGATGCGTAAATTGTCCAATGTCCACACAAGAGAAAGGAGTGACAGCAGAGTTCACGCCCCACAGAGCAGATACTAATTATTAAGGTAGTGGGACATTGCAGAGTGCATTCCACAACTACATGTTCTGGGATTTACCACGAGAAGCTGTATAGCCCCAGTGACTTAATAGGAGCGTTCAGTCTCTACATGACGTAAGCTGCCCAACACATAGTAATGAGGTCACTTAGAAGAAGAGGTAATACAACGTATTCAACACCTTTATAAGCTGTTCTAACAATATTTTCACCAATGCAACAAACCAAACAAACACGACACCTTCACACAGTACATCACAAAAGCAAATTGTTAATTAATTTACTGATGCTCAAGACTATGGGCTCTGTACTTTTTATTAAATAAACAAATTATGTCAGTCCTGATTTTCAGTAGTCAGGGGGGGAGAGTATTCCAGCTACAGTCTGGGGCAATGCTTGTGTACAGGGAGGGGAGAGTATTCCAGCTACAGTCTGGGGCAATGCTTGTGTACAGGGAAGGGAGGGGAGAGTAGAGATACTGTCTGGGGCAATGCTTGTGTACAGGGAAGGGAGGGGAGAGTATTCCAGCTACAGTCTGGGGCAATGCCTGTGTACAGGGAGGGGAGAGTATTTCAGCTACAGTCTGGGGCAATGCTTGTGTACAGGGAGGGGAGAGTATTTCAGCTACAGTCTGGGGCAATGCTTGTGTACAGTGAGGGAAGAGGATAGTATTCCAGCTACAATCTGGGGCAATGCTTGTGTACAGTAAAGGGAGGGGAGAGTATTTCAGCTACTGTCTGGGGCAATGCTTGTGTACAGTAAAGGGAGGGGAGAGTATTCCAGATACTGTCTGGGTCAATGCTTGTGTACATTGAGATCGAGGAAAGAACAATTTTGATGATACGTTTCCTGGAATGTACACAAGTATATTTCACATAATACATTCTGAATTCTGATATTGTTAAAAAAAAGCAATTGGATTACGCTAACTGTGTGATGGCAACACCTCAACCTTAACCTCAAGACCTCAATACCCCCTTCCTTGTGAGTCCTAAATATTATTATACTTGTTCCTTCATGCTCATTATACTATGTGCTTTTGAGTGTTATCGTTCTGAAGAATGTAATGCAGTTACAATGTAAAGCTCTATTCTATATTATAATCGCTATAACCGCTAGATTAAACTGTCACGCATAAACCTTAGAGCTATAACTAGATTCCAAGCTTTTCATACAAGGAGGATAAAATATATGGAGAGAGGGATTAAAGGAACATAGTATAACACATGTTTCTGCTGCTTGCAGTACCTTGGATAATAATGCTCAGAAGCAGACAGAGATAAATAGGAATCTCAACACTTGAAATGTTTCACAGAGCAGTTGGAAAGTATTAGAGAAGTTAATCAATGAACCAGCTTAAAGCTGTTCAGATCTGCTCTAGTGCACATTTACATCATGAATGCTGTGCACTGAAGTAGTCCAATCAGCCTAGGGACACAAAAATGCACATTATTTATGCTATCAAGGACTCCTGGTAATAATGTCATGACTATAAATCTGGATCTCTGAATTTTGCACGTGTCAGCTGAAGCAGTTCAATCAAAATACACATAGAATGTGTCCTTGCAACCACATAAACAGGACTAGGTGTAGCTGGAGAAAGCAGGTACTCTCTGAAACTAAGGACTGTACTTGCACTTAAGAATGATTTAGGTTCCTAATTATACGCAAAAAGTAGCAAGGCGACTCCCCTGACAAGCCCCCCCCCCCCTTCTTAATTAATTTGAAAAAAGTAGCACGCCCCGGTTTTCAGTTTCTTAACCGACTTACGAATGCCGTAGAGCTACCTTATCTTTAGGTTCATAGTTGTGTTCATACGGCGGCTATCAAGGATGTTTTTGCCTAACCACACCCATATTTCCTCATTTACGTGGCTCCCTTCACCCAATCTTCTTATCTTCCTTCTTAAGTTTTCCCGGCACGCCCCTTCATTCTTAAGTCATTATGAACCTTGAGGAAATAGGTTCGTAAAGGCAATTCAGAGCCATCCCATTCTTAAATCCTACTTAAGTTACTACACCTGCGCAGTATATCTTTTCTTAAATATACGCACCTATAAAGCTGCATATTCTTAACTGTGAATCAGGTCCTTAGTGACTATTGCTGTTGATTTATGCTGATAGTCCTGATAGACATGTGCTGGTGCAATGTTATGCTGAAAAATACCCATCCTAAACAGCAAAATCCCTCCCTCATGTAAGCAAACCTATTTATTACATTAGAGGTAACCATGACAACTGCTAGCATTATAAATTGGACAGTTCTACCCTGTTCCAAGGGGTGCAGAAAGAGCATCTGTACTTGGTGGATGTGTCTTCTTTGAGTCAAAACACACCTTGAAGTGGTGGAATGCAAAGGTGCATCAGAGCAATACAAAGGCGTTTAGATTATGGTTGTTGTATAGTTTCATATAGCATAAAGTAGATTCAAGTAATATATTACAAAAGAAGCAATGACTTTCCCAGAGGGGAAAATTATGCATTAAACAACTGTCGTGCAAGTACTATGTACAATATATTACGTGAGGACACACTGTCTAGCCAAACCAGATTTCAGCTAATGTATTTTATCATAATCTCTTTCACTAAGCCTAGATTTCCATGCAGGCTAAATATTAACTGCTGCATTGCTCATATTAAAAGGAGCATTTGTTTCATCCCCTTAGGGACTTCTAGGAATGATTAAACTGCACTGTACAATTAATTATAATATAGGGAAAGTGAAAAAAAAGTACATTGAATGGATCATCTGAATGCCTTCAGTGAGACGGACGTCAGTCCTTTCCACATCAGATAGGGAAACAAGATAAAAAATATATATGGAAGCATCTCACAATTAATAAGATTAAAGGGCTAGATCCAGACCACTGCTTGCTTTACCTGAATGCGGGAGTCTGTAGTTACACAGCTGTAGTGCAGAGTGCAGGCCCCCTGCACTACTTACGTGTCCAGATTCCTACCTTAACTATTATGACTATGGTCTGCGGTTTCCCCCGTCCTGGACCCTTTATTTAAATGGCTATATAGGCGGAGATAGAGCCATCCTAAGTGAAGGATCTGCCCCTTCATCGTAAGTACTAACATATGTAACTTCGTTGGGCGCGTACATACTCAGATGTTCCCTGACAGGGGATTTTTACGCAAATGACCCTTGTCAGACAGAATTAAGGATCTGGGCCAAAATTATAAAAATATCACAAAAATACAATAAAGTGAATGAAGCACAGAACGCAATTCAAAATGCGAGATGTCAAGCTTGACAGATCAGGGAGGAGGGGACAGAGCATAGTGAAGAGGTTGAGAAGGAGCCACCAGGTGGGGATGGGGTAAAAGGGTAGCAGAGGGGGATAAGAGGGTATGAAGTGAGGGGGGAGTGGTGGAGGAGGGAACAACACTAGGATGGAGGGCCCTGCTCACGTGAGCTATCACACTAAGTGGTAGGGATGAACTTACAGAAAACATAAGGAGGAGGAAGGAAGTGGACTGGAGTGGATGAGAGGGGCAGCCTTTAAATATTGGGTAAGGGGAAATAGGTTCCCGTTCCCAATAGAAATAAATATGAATAGTCATCACATGGCATTCCAAATTCATGATATTGACATTTTTATATATTATATCCGCCAGAAGGGCATTTTTCCTAACATATATAAAATGCAATAAGTGCCTGCAATCTGTAGAAAAGTGAAACACCATCATGCTGTAAAGCAATATTAATAATCCATACTTTACCAATAGAAAAGGATTTATCTTCCAATAATCAGATCATGCATCAATTAACCAGTTACCATTAGCTTTGTAGCATGCTATGCCAACCCTCATCACTCACACCCCAGCCATTTTTTCTCCAAATTAGACCATAGATCTGTGGTCCTTAAGGATTAGATTTTATGATCCGGATTCACAGTTACGCAACCTATGTACAGAAATGGTACGTAGATGGTGTAAATAAGCTACTATGCATGCGTAGTAACTCAATTCTTAAAACAACGTTCGTAAGACGAGAACTACGAAACTGTGAATCTGGACCTATATTATGCTTTAGTCTTTCTCAAGTTTTACCTACTTCTAGAGGCCTAAGAAAAGAAATGCAACAAAATGTAAAAGCAGAGAAATGTATAATTACCATCTAATCCAGGCAGCACCGTTCTCCTCATTGCCAGTACCAGCCCCAGTGGGGAGCCAAATAAGAAAAAGTCTGACACCTCAAAGTTAAACCGCCCCAAGTTGACTTCACACAGGTTGGAGCTTCCTGTTCGGGGAAAGTCCACATCATCTTTCAAGACACTTGAATGAATGCTGGCGGCAAGACAAATAAACAAAACAATAAACAAATGTTTTTACGCTCAAGTATTTTGTGTATATATTATTCATTAAATAAGAGATTAATTATCGATATGAAACAAATTTACAATACTAACGTTATTGGAGTAAAACATTAATATTCCTTTACAGCCCACGTGTATTCCTTGTGAGTTATATTAGAGGTCTGGAGGTGACACACTAAAGTATATATGGGATATGAGATTGCAGAGTACAGAATAACTGATAACCTTTTACTCATAACTCACATATACATTTCCATGCTTTTACTGTTGTCTGCAATCTTATGACTCACATATACTTTACTGTGCTTATTCTGTATAAACTGACTAATGTGTTTTAACATAACAGGCAACAGAAAAAGTGTAGTAAAGTACATGTGAGTAATGAGTAAAAGTAAACAGTAGAATATAGTAACACATTTCAGTATACCTGAAATCCCTAAAAAATGCACATTTACAATATTCATAATCATTCATACAATACATATACAATATTCATACATGTTTTAATTGCAGGATATTATTAAATATTTGTTCATATAAGTGTATTATATAAAGTTTTCTGCCATTATATATTTTTGAACCTATATATTTATCTTTGAGACTATTTGTCTCTTGCTTTGTGCCAGAGACCAAATAAGGAGCCACATGGACCTGAAAAGGTACAGGACAGTGCTTCATAGATGGTGAATAATGCTGGCATACACTAGAGTGATTATTGCTCCCAGCAGGAGGTGTTAGATAATTGGAATTAATTTCCCCTAGGGATAGGTCCCAATATCAACGTAACACACTTCTTTTGAAAGATAAAGCTGACTGAAGAGGGGCTACAGAGATGAACAGGAGGCACTTGCAGCTGATTGGCAGCATGGGCCTCCTGGTCATTTCTGCAATGATTGACTGCACGGACCACGTATCAGTCTTGGCAAGTGACCTGTACAACTAGCTGGACGAAGTTTCTACATCTGTTACTTGCTGTCTAACCAGCAAGTAATGCAGTAATATAATAATGGAAGCCCTGCATCTCTTTCCGAATGCATTCATTACTGTATTTTCAGTAATTATGGAGTCAGACAGATAGGGAAACTTCAGTCAGGAGTTGGAGGTACAGGTTCGTTAATTGAAAATGGTCACACACTACTCATTGAGAGCCAAATGCTAAAATTATTGCACCCTAGCATTTCTGGTGCGATTATTGGGTGTTTTAGAAATCCATCCAACCCAAACACTAGAGCGATAATAGGATGATCAGACCAATAATCTCTAGTATACGGCCATCTTAACTCTGTTATTGCCAGTAAATTGGAGAGGAAATTGGATAAGGAATAAAGACATCCAATTATATGTCCTTATCTGGTTCTATTCACCTGGACAGGAAAGCATGGTGCTGTGTGATCGTATCACAGTCATAGGTGGATGAATCACTCTGTTTCCTCAGTAGAGGTGGTCTTGGTTCTTCGTTGTCCATAACTCCTGAGATATCAATATTGCTCTTGCTGAGCCGCTTAGTACCGCGCAGGTTGGCACTGCTTTCTTCTGAAAGGATGGGATTGTCCTAATGTAATAACAAAAAAATATTTTTTTAAAACCCATAAGCAGAGAATAGTTGAAGGTTACAGTTAATTCTCGGGACAGTTTGTTTGAAGATGAGGTGTTAATGATGAAAATGTTTCTAGTAATGCCTACATTTTATCCATACATTATGCAAGACTTAATTAACTGCAAAACAATTGCAAACTGACATATTGCCAATCCAGGGTCTTTACATGGATATTGCACCATAGCTAAGGTATATAATTACTGTACATTAGAGCCATTAATGATAGTAATTAGGAACTCTATGCTTAATGGGTTTCTGTGCGTAACATCTGGATCTCGCATGCGCAGTTCGCATAAAAACGCCAAGATACGCTATAATTAGGTACGTTCTTAAGTGTGAATCAGGGCTTAAGAGTATAATTTACTACAAGAATAATACTATACAAAGAGCAAATGTGCAGTAACTTATTTATTATTATTATTGTTTATTTATAAGGCACCACAAGGTGTCCGCAGCGCCGTACAAAATACAACAAAATACAGTACAGACATACATGGCAGGGATGGACAGCATAGTACATAGTAAAATACATTATAAATATCAAAATATCATAAAAATACAATAAAGTGAAGCAAGCACAGAACACAATAAGCATGGCTGTTCAGGGAGGAGGGGATAGAGCACAGTGAGAGGTTGAAAGGGAGCCACCAGGTGGGGTTGGGGTAAAAGGGTAGACGAAGTAAGGAGGCAGTAATGGAGGAGGGAACAACACTAGGATGGAGGGCCCTGCTCATGTGAGCTAATACAGTGGGAAGGATGAACTTACAGAAGACATAAGGAGGGGGAAAGAAGTGGACTGCTGGTGTGAGCGGAAGAGAGGGGGAAGATAACAACAATCAATACATACCATTTTAATAAACTATGGGTTTCTTGGACTATATGTGTTAGTTAACTGTGTATGGGTTCAGTTAGGTTTAGCTTGTGGCTTGCCCAATGAAACTTGCTACAACAACACTTTCATTTTGTAGAAAGTCGTCTATTTTAGCAGCTTTAGTTTTAACATCCATGGCAATAATTTCCACAAACCCAGCAGAATTACAATTTTTTCTTTGTTAAATGAAAAATTATTATTCCTTGTCATCATTTTTTTTTTATTACAAAGCATGTACTGTGGTTTTGTTGTGGAATGTATATAATGTAATGTAATATCATGTTTCAGTTACTTTTTGTTATTTGAATGATTTTTGATCCACCAGAATCCTGAGAAATGATACACATCCATTAAAACATTTTCTCATTTATTTGGTTCTAATGATATGAGGTGGTGAATATGCAGAATGCACCAGTATGTATTATACATTGTAACATTGGGCTGGATGCAGACTTAAGTGCTTGAAATTAGTGACTCCTGAACTAAACCATGTTTGCAGGGGGAGTCAAGTTAATTGTATTCTTTGCATACAGGGATATATTGAATTGCTTACTGCACACAGATACTGACCAGCTTTACTATCACACTGTTATTGAGACTTGGGATAGGAAACATCACCTCTCAACTCTAATACTGTTTGCAACAGATGAAATATGACTCCCCTGCAATCAACATGGTTTAGCCCAGGAGTATCTAATTTCAAGCACTTACTTAAGTCTGGATCCAGCCCATTATTATAACAAACATTTTAGTTCCTGGTGTGCATTTTATAATTTTTATTGCTTCAATTGACACCTTTGCAAAAATAAAAATATAAGAAATAAAGATCCAGTTTTAGTAAAACCAAAATACATCCCCTGCATGAACAAAATAAAATTTATTTGCACCTTTTTTTTTAGTTTGAATCAACTCAAAATATAGTCACTGTATAGTATTGCTTTTTTTGGTACAATTATATTTTGTAAACTACAGTTTTGTCCAAGGTCATCATCATATTATTACATAAAATATGAAACATACATATAATAAAACTGCCATGCCAATGTACAATGCACTAAAATAAACGCCCGCAGACACTCCCCCTGTCCCGGCGTAATTACACTCGGATACACCGGCTGAAGGATACCCTAACTTCAGCCGGCGTAATCGAGTGTATTTACGCTTGGACTCGAGCATAATTGTAGAAACCCTGCCCCTCGGACCTAATTTCCCTGCCTCCATCGCCTACCTTCCGTAACTGCATCGGTGCTCACCGCCCCTTCCTCCGTAACCACGATGCAGTTACAGAAGCAAGATCCACTATAAGGTAAAATCCTCCTTACGCAAAAAAACATCTGCCAGGCGCATACGCAGATTGGCTTAACAGCTGATCTTAAGCTTACGCCCAGCGTAATAGCGATTCAGAGTGTGGATGTTAACATGTACAGTACATGGTAAAATATATACACCTAATAGCATCTTATTCTGTATTACAGATATAATTATGACAAGTCACTTTGCTATCTCATTGATCACTCTATGTCTCAATTACTGACTCCAGAGATCTTATGGGACAAAATCATCTGCTTTTCCCTGAGAAATTTCAAATGCTCTCAGTGACAGTAAGACAAGGTGAAGGTGAAGGTCAGGTTTCCTCTACAGCATTTCCCTTAGAAACTGTAGGCTTAATCAGCATTGTCATTTGTCTTCTGGGATTTCCTTCCAGGAGCTTTCTTGTTTACATTTGTTGTAACATTATGAAAGGGAAATGATAATTAATATTGTATTTTCTAAATGTCATATGAAAGTGTATCTGTCACTTATACACAACTGTGGCAGCCGATCTTTGATCCTTACAATTCACTTGGCATTACTTAAATATAAGGCATAATATGGAGGCAAGTGTTACACGCTGCATATGGCAGCAACATGTAATATTGTATTTGTACTGTAGCAGGGTACTCCAGTCCTGCAGTTCTCCTGCAGTATTCCTTCTTGCTAGGGATCCTAGCTGATTACCTCGCAGCTGGGATGCCCTAGCTGAGGCTGTGTGTGTGTGTGTGTTCAGTAGCCAATGGGGATTTGGCTCTCCCCTTAAATAGCTGTCAGCTGGTAGCCTCCTGGCCACTTATAGTGTCCTTGTGGTTTGCCTTGCCTGCTGTTTGCTGTTATAGCTTCTGATACTGATTGTCCTGTTGTTTCCCTGCCATGTCTCTCCTTTGTGCCCTGGATTCCTGAATTGCCTCCATTGTTATTCCTGGTGTGAGTAAGTTACCTGCTGTGAGTTTTGTCCAAGCCCCTGTAGTTTCAATGGTACTGTCTGTCTATATCCAGCCTTGTGGTGGTACTGTGTACCTCTAGCTGCATATATTTATTTACTAATACTTACTGGTTCTGTGCTACTCCACCTGCTCTAACTATATCCAGCCTTGCGTTGGTACTGTGTATCTCTATATCTTTATCTGTATGTATATATATATATATATATATTTCCAGTCTCATTCAGGTTCTGAGCTGTTACCCTGCACCCCTTGGTATATCAAGTTCCGTTTATTTCTGAGCTACTCTATCTACACTGTCCATTTCCAGTCTTTTACTGGCACCGTGCTCCTCTGTAGCTTCTTCCAGCTCCCAAACCCCTTGAATTGGGTCTCATTTAAAAGCCTTATGTGGTAAGAGTCATTTTAAAACAATGCTTGAATTCAGCACAGAAAACACTATGGAATGCACTTGTATTAACTCATGTGACAAAAAGCAATTGAATGATATGTCCATAAGTGCAAGGGGAGTGGCCTTTGCTGCATCCAGGCTTACATCCATCCCCATATTAACTTAGCATGGCTCATAAATCTAAAGGCAAAGGTCAGAGATCACAAGTCTCTGCATGTCCTCCTCTCATCTGGATGGAAGGTTGAATCCAGCAGAGATATGGCATTGAAAGTTTGGATCTGGCATGCAGATATTACCCTGAAAGTGAGTGAACACAACTGAAGCATCCACTGGGTTAACGTATACAATCCTATCAACTATAGTTAATATTCCACTGCCTTACTTATCAAGTGTCTCCCACACCATTATGCAGTGAGATGACTCCCTTCGCATTAAGCTCTAATATACACAGTGGTATATGCTACTTTTTTGGGGAGAAAAAGTAAAGCATCTTATGGGAAAGGAAAACTATATAACTCTATAATGATTTACTCCAGATGCATTATTTTGTTGCCTTGACAACATCCTCTGCTGCAGTATTACTGAATAAATTAGCACTCAAGAGAACTATCACTGTTGTTAAAGAGATTAGTCTCTGTGTGAGGAAAAAAGAGCATTTTTTTGCACTTTCATTTAATGTGCTCTTACAAAATAATACTTCAGATCACAGCAGAAAAAAAATGTAATTTTTGTCCATTTCACTTGTGGGAGACAAAGATAATGTAGCATGTGCCATGAGGAGATTTTAGACAACTGTCCTTGTCAATTACAATGAACTATGGCTAAAATTAAATTTGCTCCTCTTTCTATTTTGTAACCATTGAAATTCTATATCTATTTTGACAGAACTTGATATATGTGGAAAATGGGTGTTTATTTTTAGCCTCTTGTAACAAGCAGCTTTCTTTTCCCTTCCTCACTCACCAATAAATTACAGATTATTGTTAAAAATTATTTCAGAAAAAAAGGAGCTATATATCTGTATCTCGTTGTATTTAGAAATTGTATATAGAAACTTTTCCAAATATTTCATAATATACAAAAAAAAGGATCAGAATCTTGCTATTACGCCTGGTTACAGATTTTATTTTTGTTCATATCCACCTTCTGTTGGCTCCTGAGCGATAATAAACTTTATTTAAATTCTGAATTAGACAAGTCTTTGTTCCCAGAGCAACAGACAACTTGATGACAATCATTAGCATGTTATATCATGGTGTTAAAGGGTTTTCTGGAAGAGAAGATAAAGTATTTCTGCTTTGCTGAAATATTTAATCATACAGGGCCTGATTCAGAATTAAGAAGGTGCTAAAAATAAGAGAGGAAAGTTACTCCTGAGCTAAACCATGTTGATTGCAGGGGAGTCATATTTCATCTGTTGTAAACAGTATTAGAGCTGAGAGGAGATGTTTCCTATCCCAATCTAAATAACAGTGTGATAGTAACACTTGTCAGTATCTGTGTGCAGTAAGCAATTCAAAGATATATCCCTGCATGCAAAGAATACAATTAACTTGACTCCCCCTGAAATCAGCATGGTTTAGCCCAGGAGTAACTTTCCTCTCTTATTTTAAGCACCTTCTTAATTCTGAATCAGGCCCATATTTAGGAAATTTGTTTTCTAAATTAGGTATAACTAGAACTCTAAGTGCTTCATCTTTTTTAGAGAGTCCACACATTCTGGCTAGCAGTGTACCATTCACCTGTAGCAGGAAGATCAGACACAGAACATAAGATAAGAAGCCATCGTGTTTTGTTAAACCCCACACAAATAATGGTTGGCATATGTGCAATCAGGGCTACCGACTTTTCAGTTCTTCCCTCAGGGAGATCTTGGAGGGAAGAACTAGGTGTCGGTATGAGGGTGGGACCTAATTATGCAATTTATGCAAATCACATAATTAAGCCCCGCCCCTGTCAATCACTGTTGCAATTCCCATGGCTTTTCCCAGGATTATAATTGTATCCATTTGCAGTAAGTCTGCAATTCATGGTATTACACAATGAAGGAGGAGCTTAATGGGCATTAGGGATGGAACTAAATGCAACATCTAAGGACATAGGACCAGATTTAGACCTTTGCGCGTGTTCTGTGTATAGAGAGAGAGAGAGAGAGGGGTCTGGAAGTCCTACACGGAAGAGGAAGGTGAACTCCCCTGTCACTCCCTTTTCTTATAGGGACTTTGGTCCAAATCCGCAGCCATAAAACTACCTTAAGTTCTCTGCAGGAACTACGTTTTGTCGAAGTATAGATCCATGCAGAATGCCTAATGCAACCCACAATGCCTTTTTCACATGCCTATCCCGCTCCTCTTGCGGGGTTTAAGCATTAGGAAGCAATGGCATGCCACCCCGTACGGATCTCCTTGCATTCCGTCTTCACATCTAACGTTAAGGCAGATTTATGCAAGTGACTTGAATAAGTCAACTAACGTTATTAAATCTGGATCTGGACCATAATTCTGGCCACTATATAGAATTAAAGGAACTGGTATTGTTTTAATCCAATTCATTTTTTTTTCAAGAGTTTATCTTACTGTTTATTTTAATTATCTGCTATGGCATAGTTACAGCCTTCAAAATTCTTTACAGCTTCAAATTCCTATTAATTTTTTTTCGTTTTTTTTAGTGTGCTACTTTAAACTAACAGGAGACAAGTCAGTCGTCTTAATGCATCCCATCCAATTACTTACAATGTCAATATTAGGCTTGACATTAGCTAATACTCTCAACAATATAGATTTATTTAATATTGACGTCAGTGATGGCATTACAAAAGGTAAAATAATGAATTTCCTGTGGAAAAAAAGGGTAATTTCATACTTGTAATTAAAATGAACAGAAAAACTGAAAATTTGATTTAAAAACCACTTGACTAACCAGGCATTGCAGTAAGTCCAAACCACATTGTAGTGTCTGTAAGCAAAATGCAAAAACTACTTAAAGCTAAAAGAATTGCTTTATGTGAATTTCACAATTTGATGGTGCAATCTCCCACCTATTAGAAGCCAATCAATTCACTAAACACTTCCCACATTGTGTATGAACAAACAAAATAAGATACATTTATAGTGTACTTAGAGCACTAGGGAAAATACCATAAAACATATAAAGAATATATTAAAAAGAGAATATAGATATTTATATATCTCCCAATATATTGGGAACACTATAACTAAAACAGATGTATTGAAAAATATGAAAAAGTGATGTGACACCAAAACCCAATCTTGTGAAAAAAGGACAAAAATCCCCTGATGTCCTAACTAAATGATGTGACGCTCCAACAAAAGTACCTTCTTCAGTGCTATACAAAATAATTTCATAACCAACAAACATTTCTATATGAACTAGTACCACACGATGTACACAAGAATAACCTTTAACCACTAACCGGTGGTCTCACATGCGTGCCTATTAATTCTATGTGTATCCAATCAAATGGTATACAAGCTATGCAAAAAAAACAATAACATGGTTCTATCTGATTTAAATTGTTTGAAGAAAAAGTCATCACAGGTAAGATTTAATATACTGATTTAACGAGCATAAATAAATATATAAAAACAAAAAAGAGGAACATTGGGCCTGATCCAGACCTACGATGTTGCGCCAACGTACTAAAGCTCAGCATAACATTGCTGCACTCCCCCGACACTCCCCCTGTCCCGGCGTAATTACACACTGTTACGCCAGTTGAAGGCTACCCTAACTTCAGCCAGTGTAATAGAGTGTAATTATGCCGGGCACCGGAGCGTACCTACCTAACCCTGCTCTCCCTTCCTCATTTCCCAGCCTCCCTCCGCCTACCTTCCCTAACTGCGGCGTAGTTACGGCGAGGAACACTCCCTCAACCTCACTAAAGAAAATCCCTAACTCCGCCAGGCAACATCTGCCCGGCACATGCGCAGATCGGCTAAACAGCCAATCTTATGCAAACACCCGCCGGCGGCGGGCGTAGGTCTGGATCAGGCCCATTATACCAAATATAAGTTCTCCTTTATGCTCACAATTCTGAAGTCCAAGAGCCAGATTTAATAAGCTGTGGGTTTGGAAAAGCGGAGATCTTGCCCATGACAACCAATCAGTGTCTAGTTCACATTCTCTAGTATGTAATAGGAAAGTTAGCTCTAGAATCTGATTGGTTGCTATAGGCAACATCTCCAACTTTTCCAAACCCACAGCTTAGTAAATCTGGCCCTCAAATGTTCAGTCCTCACATTACACTAAGCACTGTGGTTCTTGTACCTACGATGCACTCCCCCTTGGTCGTTAGTTTTGCCTTCTTACACTCCCCTAACTTTTCTGATCATTATCGCGTTCGTCCATAAGCTCATTTCGTAGTTACGATGCTTAGCACCATACTGTACAATTTAAATGCCTCACCCCGCCCTTGATGCGTATTTAAGGATTTCGTATGGCAGGCACGCCCCCTCGAGCGTTGTTACGAGGGTGTTATGCTAAAGGGGCCTGATCCAGAACAACACACGCTTGCGAAATAACGCTGGTCGTAAGCGTAAAATCGTCAGAAAAAATGCAATGCGCATGCACTTAGTGACAACTTCCGGTAGTAACACACTGTTTTTCGTAGCGGCTATTCGGGCGTCCGCATACTTTGCGTTTTTACCAACGAAGGGGCGTGTTTATAGTACGAAGTTCGTATGGACACTGGAGTTAGGAATATAGGCGGGGGAGACATTTAAATTGTACAGTATGGGCGTGCTAAGCGTCGTTAATACGCATTGAATGTACGCACGGCCCTAACACAAAAGTTAGGGTAGGGTTTGCCGAGCGAATGGATGCTAAACTATGTATGAGCAAGGGGAGTGCCTATTGCCGTGCATCGGTGGTACGTTTGCCGATAACATGCTACGCACACCAGCGTAGGTCTGGATCAGGCCCAAGATTTTTTGGGACAGGTGAATTCTAGGGTTACCACCTTTTCAACAAGAAACACAGACCCCCTTTAAATAGCTGTTTAAATTTTTTTTTTTTTTTACTTTGCTTCAATATATTAATATAGACCTACAGATACAGTACATATTCTCTACCCACACATTACACCACCACCGTGCCCACATACTATTACCATTACACCAACCCCACATACTATAACCACACATTCCCCCCCCCACATACTATAACAACATATTCCCCCCCTCACATACTAT
>WWET01000602.1:221886-234903 GCA_011038615.1 Limnodynastes dumerilii
TCCAGGCACTGTGTATGTGTTGCCATAGCAACACATACACAGTGCCTGGGCGCAGCAGTCTGAGCACTGTGTATGTGACAATACAGTGTCTGGGAATAATACTATTCCCGGACATTGTATGGTCTCCAGGAGAAAAGGGTGCTATCCCAGGAGTCCGGGAGATCTCCCAGGATTCTGGGAGTCTCCCGGACATTCAGGGAGAGTCGGCAACCATGAGCTAGACTGATTTTCCTTGCAAAACAGTCTTACAAACCTGGTCCACTTTGTCAATCTCTACATTGGTTGCGTGCATTTTATAGCATAAAGTACCAAATAAATTGCTAACCTACAAAGTCATCAACAAGCGTGAACCTCACTCATACATATCCTCACTCATCTCAAGATATATCACAGCTCACGTACAGCTCTCCTCTACACATATGCATAATTTCTCCACACTCTGAAGTAACCTTCCTTGCTCATTAAGACTATCCTTTACTCTCCAAACTTTCAATCACTCCCTTAAAAGCATTTACTAAATTAATGGAAATTCATTATACCATATACCGGAGTGAACCACTTTGATAAGTTTAATGATAAATTACTGGAGTTTGTTCTAACTTAAATTCAAGTAAATATGTTCTATATTTAAATCATGTAATTCACTATTTGTATATTCAAATGTCTACATGACTTATTCCAACTGAGTTTTGTGCCACTGTTTGCGTAACTAGAAATCATTAGGGTTTTGTCTGACACATATTTCCCATATATTCTGTGTTTCAGAGGACTCCCAGCTACCCATCCATCACACACCTCATTGGAAGAGAATTATCTAACATGAAAGAAGGACTCTGGAAGGAGATACAAGGATAAAATAATCATTAAAGAAAACAATCTAACTGCATAGCACTGAGTGCTGCTGCCCTATATTATCCCTAATGATACAAAACAAAGGTTACCAGCACCACAAATCTTACAAGAGGCTTATAATTAGACAAGTATGCAGCTTAATGGGGGAATTTATAGGAGAATGCCAGCAATCCTCCTTGGTAACAATCATTTTAAATATTTTTTTTACCACTTGGGAGTAATATGAAAATTTGAAATTTTTCTGACCTTAACAAATCATCACACTTGACCTGATACGTTTTCTATACGCACAGGGATCTAAGTCCGCACGGGAGAGGAAAATGAACTCCCCATCACTTCCATCTCACGTTCGGTATCTGGCTATCACCACTCACTTACCTTCATCTTCATGCCCCAAGTAGGGATTAGGCATTCAGATATCTAGTAATGCCCCCACCCCCTCCCCCTCCACTGCACTCTGTATGCAAGGAGTTCCATTGCGGAACATCTGACGCGCACATGTGCTGTGCCAGAAAGTCACCCAAGTTCCGCAAGCAGCTTGTGAAAGTCAGGTGACGTTGTTAGTTTAGGATCAGGCCCACTATCCTTATGGAGCAAAGACAGACTAGCCATTGTTATAGAATCATACACATGTCTCTTTATTGGCCATAAGTCTTTCTTTAGTTGTGGACTTCACTCAAACCATCGTTTTCGATAAAGGATCATCTCAACCTGATAGGAATGGCCCATCTCCCACCGTCTCAGCCATAAATATCTCTAATGCATGCACAGTACAGGGACCAGATTTACTGAGCTGCAGGAAAAGAGAAGTGGAGAAGTTACCATAGCAACCAATAAGATTCTAGCTGACATTTTCTAGTATGTTATTGGAAAGTGAGAGCTAGAATCTGATTGGTTGCTATGGGCAACATCTCCACTATTCCTTTCCCACACCTTAGTAAATCTGGCCCCAGGACTTACTGAATGTTGTGGATTATCTATGGTAAATATTTTTTTATATACAATGAAATTTCTGCAAAGAACCTTATTAATAATTACGAAGTTTGCATGTATATTTTCAATTTAAACCACAATTTTCATGTCCAGTAAATTAAACCAGTATATTTCTCTCCAAATAGGAGCAACATTTCTATACTCTCTAAACTTACATTATTTACAAAGAATTTAATAGCAATTATTTTACTTGTGCTGTGCTGATGGATTTTTGTTTGTGTGTCTCCTCACAAGGAATCACATAGCCTGTTTGCTTTTTGGAATTAAATCTCTTGAACAAACTTTTCAATCAATTGGCAACCAAGCCATTGGCAATCAAGATGGCCACAGTCTAATAGGTAAAGAAGATATTCAAGATCAACTGGCAGGGGATGAGATGGTACAAACCAATATTTAGCTACTGATAAATATTTATGTATATATGGATGTATGAATGTATGTATTATGGTCTTGAAAGTGTATAATTCCCATATATGGATAATATATAGATAATCGTCATATTGGGGATGGTCCAGAATTTGGAGTATCAGCAAAAAAGAGAAAATCCCCTTGATGGAAGAACTCTGCTGAACTGCAAGTAGAAACAATAATGTGCAAAGAGAATGATGTGAGAGGTGATGCTTAGTAGCTGAACTCTATTTTCACCCCTTACTTTGCCTCGTTGTTTGACAAGCAGATTTGCACATCTTTGTGCAGTTATTCCTAATTCAGGATCAGCCCTAACACTTTAGCCTTATAATCTAAAGCCATGTTTTTGGGCATTGTGGAAGGGGAGAACATTCACATAGATAAGGCCTTGTCTGCTGTGTGGCAAAATAGCTTCCCCTGGAACCGCCATGCTGTCCTGTTATCAAAAACAGGCCTTTTTGGGAAAAATAGGACACATGACATTCCATAGTGAATACCAACTTAGCACATTAGTAAATGGCTGTGGTGGGTAATTTACCTGTATACTGCTGACACTTCCTCTCCTGCTGCTGTTCTGACTCTCCCCTGGGGTCTTGGCACTATAGCACAGAGCATCAAATCCCAGAATGCCACCCACACAGTCTCCAATCAGACACACCTGCAAAGACACAAATGAAACACACATAAGAAATCAGATTTTACAACATTGAACAACTTATCATTTTAAGGGGAAAGGACAAGAATCAAAATGATCCCAATGGATACATTTATACAGTGCTGAAAAATGGATGTGGGGATTTTTACACTCAATGATATCTGAAAAGGCCAACCACATGGTAGACATGTTAAATTTTTCTGTGTACATAAAGTTTACCAATGATTCCATATTTTTTCCTAACACATAACCAACAACCAAGTGCTCTATTTACTAAACATTAGCATTATTTACCTAATGCAGGCTGCTGCACCTCCCAGTCTGGCTTACTGTGATGTGTGTGTATTTATGTGTGAATATGTTTTTCTCTATCTATAACTTCATACATATCAAAATCATCTGAAAAGTTTCTAATTAAAAAAAGAAAGATTTTTAATGAAAGAAACGGAGCAGGGAGTGCTGACTTATAGCTGCTGTGACATTGGGCCTGATCCAGACCTACGCCGATGCGCTGTGCTTAGTAAAGCACAGCGTATCGGCATGCACTCTGCCCGACACTCCCCCTGTGCGAGCGTAGCTACGCCGGGCAACATCTGCCCGGCGCATGCGCAAATCGGCTTTTAAGTCGATCTTACGCTGCTGGCTGGCGTCTTAAGCCCCTAATCTTTACACAATTGTTGGCTGTAAGGCCCGTATTCAGAGTACCGGAAGTATAACATATACGTCCGGCGTTTAGCGATTTTTACTACTGCGCATGCATTATTTTTTTACGTAATCTACGTATATCTTTTTCTTACATAGATTGCGTAAATGCTCTCTTTCAGACCACATTTACGCAATCTACGTAAGAAAAAGATGCGTAGATTACGTAAAAAAATTACAACGCATGCGCAGTAGTAAAAATCGATAAACACCGGACGTATATGTTATACATCCGGTACTTTGAATATGGGACTAAGTCTGTGCATTGCTAGGCTGTAAGGCTGTGCATTGCTGCTGTGGAAATACTGTTGTGTATCCAGTGTGACACATTTTTGGGATCAGATCCCAGGTATTGCAACAACTAAACTGGTAACAAATGGACACATACTAGATTTAACAGATTCAGTTACCTTCTGAGAGATGAAATGCATATATACCATAAAATCTAGTAGTGACACTTAAACCCAGAGATGGTGAACTTGAAACATGAATTTGAAACATCCAGTTTCTCTTGTTTAATTTCCCATAATCCTTAGCTGCCCCTTAAAGACGTGCAATAATAGTTGGAAGTTATACATATACCACATCTATAGATACTATATATATGGTTTGTTATTTTTCCTAGGATTACAATACAGGCTCGAATTTGATCTTTATCTCAAGTGCAAGTCAATGACATAATATCCTTAAATTATACTTCATGAGCTCAGTGTGCTTAGAACTAGCAGCTTGTGAAGTGTGGTTTAAAGAAGCAGATTCTACTTGCATTCAGAGTCCAAGTTTCATAAGTAGCTTGGAAGTTTAAGAGGACTGCGATAAATTGAAGACTAATGTTTGCTGTCCCCTCAATTATTAAAGGGTTTATTGAAATGTATGTTCAACTTCCTAAGAAGCTAATGCCATTTCCATGTACGAATAACACCCTCTTCTAATTGGTGTAATGTTTCTTGGACTAATCTTGCTATTCAGCAATCTCGGCAGGCTCACTATGCTATTGCTTATTAAAGTGGCTTAATGCCAGAACTGTAGCAGAAATTCGGATACCCTCCAAAATAAATGACATTATTGTTATTAAACAAACAGATTATAGTGTGAGCCATGTGGGTGTTCTGCAGTGTAATTGCATATTTATTGAGGGCTTTTTACTCTCTCATATAGCAGGATAGAGAAATTGGTCACATTTTTCCCATTTAATCCTATTAAGCTCTATATTTCCCGTCAGTTGCAGAAACTAAATATTATAAACAGAAAGCCGCTGTTCTTGTAATAAATTCACGCGGGTGGCTGTCCCAGGCTGTATACACACTTTCCTGGAACAAGGAACACAATTATCAGCCAGAAATGACAAGTACTTTCATTGCTGAGGGACAGTGTAATAAATAGATCAATGCATCAGCCTCCCAGAATTCCACAGGAGTTTAGCTGTAGGATTCATATTTAATGAAAAGTTTGCTTCTTATTTTGTAGCTTTTTGTGGTGTATTGAGATGTATAAACTCTTTTCTTTATCTTAAAGTTATAAGGCCTGATCCAAATTGAAACAAACACTAGATTGGATGGCTTGCATTCAGAAAGGGCATTTTGTGGGAGGGAAGGAAGGAAGGAAGAGTGGAGGGATGTAGATAGGAGCGTAACTACTGTATAACCTTGTGGGCTGTTTCTTAAGCAGCGGCGTGGAATCTTTCTCTGCAGCTCTGATATAGAGAGACACAGTGAATGGTCTGTCCAACCACCATGACCCTCTACTGTAGTGCTGCAGAGACAGACTTCACAACACTGCTTATGAAGCAGCCAGTGCCAGCTCCTGGACAAATGGTAAGTACATCCTTTAGAGATGTGGTGGGGTGATTGTTGGACCACCAGGCCCCTTAAGCCGCCAGGCCCCATAGCAATTGAACCCATTGCTCCCCCTACAGTTACACCTTTGGATGTAGACAATGTACAGTAAGGTCTGGCTCATACAGTGTACAGCAAAACATTTGCACCTTCTACAAAGCATGTTTAACTCTTGGAAGCTGCTGATGGTTGAATCTCCAAAACTTATTTTGGACCCTTTTGGGAGTATTTAACCTTTCAAACACAATGCTAAAGGTGTGGAAATTCTGCTTATGCATTGAAGTGTGTTGTATTATCAGCATCTTTGACAAAGCCATTATTAAAGCGAATCCTGCTTCAGAAGAATTACCTCACAGTAGAGTCTGTTCCAAAGTGCACAGGTGGACTTATGATTATTCTCTCTGTTATTCTCACAGAACGCTGGCTCTTTCACCAGCGAGAGGTAGGGAGGGGGGAGATACTGCCCAGAAGGGTAAAGCGTGACCATGAGATCATTATTTTCTTTTTTTGTTACAGCGCTAAATTTTCTATGAAATGTCTCCTTATCTAATCTCTCACTATTAAGGTCAATAGGTTTTTCTTTGTACTAGATGTTCTTTAGACTACAAGGCAGCAACCGATTTATATGATACCTATATGATTAATATGAATAGTTGGTGCTCATTCTCTCTGTTTGTGTGTGTTGGATTTAAAATAAATAAATTAAATAAATAATTAAACTTTCTATCTTTAAAATAAAAGTCAGAGAATTAGTTCCATACATCTGCAGATATATGATAAGCCACCAGCCACTTACAAGGCTTCTCTGTTTTGGGTCATATATGCGTTATTTTTAAACTGAGAGCTCACCCCCGGCAGAGGTCCCCAAGTCTCCAAAACAGCCACTCTGAGACAGCACTAATAAATTGATTTGAGCAACCTCCATTTTGTGTGTTTGTTTTAAAACTTGTCTGGGATAGCAGCAGACAGGGGGTGCTGTTTCAGAGTGGCTGTTTTGGAGACTTGGGGACCTCTGCCAGGGTTGAGCTCTCAGTTTAAACATAACGGATATATGACACAAAGTTGGGACTCTAATTTTAGAGTTAGGACCAAAACAGAGAAGCCTTTAAAGTGTCTGGTGGCTTATCCTATATCTGTAGATGTATGTAACTAATTCTCTGACTTTTATTTTAAAGATAGAAAGTTGTGATTAATTGCTGGGTAATTGCAAGAGTGCTGGGGCCTACTATTTGTATTTGTTTAAACTCCCCTTTCCTTACAGCACCTGCTGTATTACCTTATAAATTGATTTGAGCAAGCTCCATTTTCTGTGTGTATGTGTGTGTATATATATATATATATATATATATATATATATGTGTGTGTTTGTTTTTTATTTATTTATTATTAATATTTTGTTATTTTGAAGCAAATTTTATTTACAATTTAATAGCTTTATGCAATTGACCATAAACAATTCTGGAAGATTTGTCTTCGCTGCCGCTCTAGCCCTTCTGTTTTATAGACATGCCCTAGTGTTTATATGGTCATGCCATCTGTTGCCAGTTTGCATGACTCTTGGGTATGATCCTACTGCAAACAATGCATTTTTTTCAGCTATAGAGGAAACCTGCTAGTGACATGCTGGTCTTCTAGGACAGTGTTCCCCAACCTCAGTCCTCAGGGACCACTAACAGTGCATGTTTTCCAGGTGTCACTGCTGGAGCAGGTGTGTTCATTACTAACTGTCACTTTTTAAAAGCTCCACAGGTGCTGCTCATTATATCACTTGTGATTCTTTAAGGAAACCTAGAAAATATGGACTGTTAGTGGTCCCTGAGGACTGAGGTTGGGGAACACTGTTCTAGGAGACAATTCACACACAGAACACCATGATGTAAACGTAGCTCTGTGCCAGGATCCTAGCATTGGGTTCAGTCAGAGAACTGCAAGTGGACAACATACCCTCAGAATAATAATGGAAAACCCGTTTATGTGTCTCACCCTTTTCTTCCACACATTTTCTTATAATCAGAAGTGTCGTCTTAACCTGAAACTCTCATGAAAACATAGGGTATGCGGGATCCGACTCTATGGGCCGGATTTACTAAGTTGCGGGTTTGGAGAAGTGGAGATGTTGCCCATGGCAACCAATCAGATTCTAGCTCTCACTTTTTTTTATTACTAGAGAATGTCAGCTAGAATCTGATTGGCTGCCATGGGCAAGATCTCCACTTCTCCAAACCCACAGCTTAGTAAATCTGGCCCTAGATCATAAAAAATGGCTTAGAACCAATACTGGAACATGTGGATCCTCTACATTTATTGTATGCTGATAAGCTTAAAAATAAATCCAGATGCAACGTTTTGTTAAACGTACTGTAAACACACATTCAGGGCTCAGAAGAGACAGATTGCGCCATAACAATTCTTACTTTAGACCAGTACTACTGAACCTTTTCTCACCATCGGCACACCTAAGCCCTTCCCAGAATTCCGCGGCACACCTAAGCCCTTCCCAGAATTCCGCGGAACACCAAAAGCAAAATATACCCCCCAAAAAAGCAGGAATTACAAAGTACACAAATATTACATTATTTTTATTTGATAAATTAAAAAATCACAGCTAATAACTTTTTTTTTCTTATAACTAATTTACCTATGTTAGCCCCCATCATGTGTCTGCAGCCTCCCCAGTAGCCCCCATCATGTGTCTCCAGTCTTCCTAGTAGTTCCCATTCATGTGTCTTTAGCTCTCCAGTATTCCACATTCACTGCAAGGCCTTCCAATGCTTTTTCTTCTGTTGGAGGCATTGCACCGTGGCACACTTGGCAACATCCCGTGGCACACTGGTGTGCCATGGCACACTGGTTGAGGAGCACTGCTTTAGACAGTGCATCCAGAAAGTATTCACAGCGCTTCACTTTTTCCACATTTTGTTATGTTAAAATTTTTGGGGAGATTGTAGCAAATTTATTAAAAATAAACAAAAAAAGAAATCACATGTACATAAGTATTCACAGCCTTAGCTCAATACTTTGTTGATGCACCTTTGCCAGCAATTACAGGCTGAAGTCTTTTTGAATATGATGCCACAAGCTTGGCACACCTATCTTTGGGCAGTTTCGCCCATTGCTCTTTGCAGCACCTCTCAAACTCCATTAGGTTGGATGGGAAGCATCGGTGCACAGCCATTTCCAGATTTCTCCAGAGATGTTCAATCAGATTCAAATCTGGGCTCTGGCTGGGCCCCTCAAGGACATTCACAGAGTTATCCTGAAGCCACTCCTTAGATATCTTGGCCGTGTGGTTAGGGTCGTTGTTCTGCTAAAAGATGAACCGTCACCCCATTCTGAGGTCAAGAGCGCTCTGGAACAGGTTTTCATCCAGGATGTCTCTGTACATTTCTGCATTCATATTTCCCTCTCTGCTGACTAGTCTCCCAGTTCCAGCCACTGAAAAACATCCCCACAGCATGATGCTGCCACCACCATGCTTCACTGTAGGGATAGTATTGACCTGGTGATAAGCAGTGCCTGGTTTCTTCCAAACATAACGCCTGGCGTTCATGCCAAAGAGTTCAATCTTTGTCTCATCAGACCAGAGAATTTTGATTCTTATGGTCTAAGAGTCTTTCAGGTGTATTTTGGCAAACTCCAGGTGGGTTGCCATGTGCTTTTTACTAAGGAGTGGCTTCCCTCTGGCCACTCTACCATACAGGCCTGATCGGTGGATTTCTGCAGAGATGGTTGTCCTTCTGGAAGGTTCTACTCTCTCCACAGAGGAATGATGTAGCTCTGACAGAGTGACCATTGGGTTCTTGATCACCTCCCTGACTGGAGCCCTTCTCCCCCGATCACTCAGTTTAGACGGCCAGCCAGCTCTAGGAAAGTCCTGGTGGTTCTGAACTTTTTCCATTGACGGATGATGGAGGCCACTGTGCTCATTGGGACCTTCAAAGCAGCAGATATTTTTCTGTACCCTTCCCCAGATTTGTGCCTCAAGACAATCCTGTCTCGGAGGTCTACAGACAATTTCTTTGACTTCATGCTTGGTTTGTGCTCTGACATGCACTGTCAAGTGTGGGACCTTATATAGACAGGTGTGTGCTTTTATAAATCATGTCCAATCAACAGAATTTACCACAGGTGGACCCTAATTAAGCTGTAGGAACATCTCAAGGATGATCAGTGGAAACAGGATGCACCTGAGCTCAATTTTGAGCTTCATGGCAAAGGCTGTGAATACTTATGTACATGTGATTTCTTAGTTTTTGATTATTAATACATTTGCAAAACTCCCCCAAAAAACTTTTTCACATTGTCATTATGAGGTATTGTGTGTAGAATTTTGAGAGAAACAATTAATTTATTCCATTTTGGAACATTCTGTAACATAACAAAATGTGGAAAAAGTGTGGCGCTGTGAATACTTTCTGGATGCACTGTACCCCTTTTCAGTATCACTCCCCATCATATCATTTTATTGGCATAGTACAATCAAGGAAAATTCCACTTATCTGAAGTACTGATTTCTATATTTGGGTTCATGATTCAAGGCTCCTATAGATCCTTCCAGACCCTTCCATTGAATTAGCTAAAGTTACAAAATATCTTATTTTAGCTCAATACCTTGTTTTTGCCAAATGGATATTCATCCTGTTATGGAAATGTTCTGAAACCTATTGTATAACTTCTTGCTTGACTTCTTGAATGTTGAGTAAGACCCTTTCTTATTGCAGAATTAGCTTGTTATTGGTATGTATTAGTACTTAAAAGATATAATCATGTATCAGTATTTTGTATCTTTATACATGTTGTGAATAGGTGTTTGTATATTGGAGATATATTTTTATATTTTAAAAGATATACTCACATTTCATATCATTGAAAATAACAATATACCTTTAGAGATTTCAATATTATTTCCACAAACATCAGCATGGTATTTAGTTAAGCTGCCAATATAGTAGAATGATTAATGGTCAGATCATTCAATTATTAGGGGCCGTATTCACAAATGCGTGTGTATAAAGTACGCAAATATACGCCCGTATGTGGCAAAGCAACACCCATGACACTCTCCTCACACGGACGGGTTTTCGGTGATTCAAGCGTCCATAGGCAAAACTTAACTCTACGTGTGTAGTTACGTACGTATTTTCCTTCCATACAAGCGTACATTGGACTTCCGTGCCTAAATCCTAAGTATCTTGCATAAATAAAGTTACTACGTATTCGCAGTTCAACTGTGCCTAAAAATACGCACAGAAAAAGTAGCAAAATCCTAAGTGTGAATCCGGTCCTAGGTGAGTGGGTCAATAATTACTCTAGTGTGTGGGCAGGATGGATTTTTAAAACACCACATAATCACTAGAAATTTGAAGGTGTGGTAACACAGAAACATAGAAAGTGACGGCAGATAAGAGCCACATGGCCCATCTAGTCTGCCCATTTGTTTTTTTAAATTTATACTGACACTAGACCCTATTTACCCTCAATTTAGTTTGAGATTTAGGATATCTTTATATTTATACCAAGCATGTTTAAACTGTTCTACTGTGTTAGCCTCAACCACCTCAGATGGGAGGCTATTCCACTTATCTATCACCCTTTCAGTGAAGTCATTTTTCTGCACATTTCCTCTGAATCTACCACCCTCCAGTTTATATTCATGCCCTCGTGTTCTATTACACCTTGTCCTTTGAAAAATGCCACCCTCCTCTAGCCGGTCACAACATTTAAAAGCTGCTATCATATCCCCCCTCTCCCTTCTCTGCTCTAAACTATACATGTTTAGTTCCTCTAGAATGGTAATGTTATTGTATGAATCTCCAAGCTATTATGGCCAGATGCCATAATTTCTGGAAAGTACAGCAGAATACAGTAATAAGAACTCTGCATTCTGCAAGAGATGCATGATTTCATTGCTATATTACTACTATGCTTTCTTGAAAATATAAAGTCAAACAGAAAAGGAAACTCTGGCCAGAAGGTGGAGGTGCCACACACTACTGACCAGAGTTTCTATATCCAACAAATTATCTAGCTGAATGACCACTTTCCAATCAGTGCAGAGATTCACAGGAGTCCAGTGCAGCCAATCAGCTGCAAGGGCCTCCTGTCCATCACTGCAGCCCTTCCCTCTTCAGCCAGGATTATCAGTCCCAAATGAAGAGGTTTGTGGCACCAATATCAGGACCTCTTCCTAGGGGAAAACTGTCCCAATTATTAGAAAGTGTTATAATTAACATAAAAATGGTCTAAAAAGACTAAGAAAATTCTTCCATTTCTTATTTTTTTTTACTCAGAAACAAATGACAAATTCAAATTTATTATGTAAAAAGCTAAACACAGGGGGATATTTATGACTCGAGTTTGCAAATACATCATGTGTTGCTGGTTTTGTCAGTTTTTATATTTATAATGGCAAATTTATAAAGACAAAAGAAAACTAATTATTAAAGGCAAAAGGAAAACACAATTTATTTATTGCTATGAAAATGATTTATAGAACATTATGTCCATAAGAGATATAGTACCTACACACATTATATAATGGTCTTTCCTTATCTGTACCTCATATGTTTCACAGCACACTGGTGATTTTTATGTCAGCAATAATGATATCTTACAGACGTCTGGCAGCAAATGAAATAGAACAGCTGAATTTCTCTAGTGTGTGTTGCTGGCCTTCCCAACCTTTTCATATTCCCTTCAATGGAAATGAGATGCACTATGTCTGTGTGAAACTCTGATTCCACAGCTCATGCACAGCTACAGTATGAAGTAACATCTCTCGCAAAGACAATTTAGGGAAACAGTTTTAGATGACAGGGGGATAAAATATCTTTTTTAGATAGCTTTAGTATTATTATAAATTCATTTGAGCAACCACCATTTTGTGAAAGATTGTTTGGATGCCACCAAGGCGAGTTAACTCTCATTTTAAAAATACATGATATATGATACAATTTAGGGACTTTGGGCCGTATTCAGAGATCCATTTTCACGCGCAGTTCCGTGCGAATTTTAAGGATCGGATGAACTGCGCATAAGTAGTAACTTCTTGAACGCAAGTTACGTAGTATTTACGCATTAGGCATGGACTTGTGAATCACACTTGGGGACATACGTGCAGTGGGGCGTATTTGAAATCAAAGTTACGTGAAAGTGGGTGGGGGGAGGCATTTAAATGACCATTTCAGGACGCAGTTAATAAGGTACGCACGTACGTAAGTATTATACGCACGGAATTTCACACTTATAGATAAGAGTGTCCTATAGCACTCGTAAGTCACCGCCAACCCGTCCGTGTGAGGGGAGTGTCATGGGTGTTGGCTTGCAACATCTATGCGTATAGTTGCGTACTTTTAAAAAACGGATCTCTGAATACGGCCTTCTGACAGTAATAGAGACAGGACCACCATAGCAGAAAAGCCTTGTTAGTGGCTGCTTGCTTATCATATATTTGACATAGCTTATCTAGATTTTAGCAAGGCTTTTGACACTGTGCCACATCGAAGACTGTTAAATAAGCTGGAAACTTTAGGGTTGGACTTAAAGCTAGTTGCATGGATACAATCTTGGTTA
>WWET01000602.1:242107-263677 GCA_011038615.1 Limnodynastes dumerilii
CATTGCCAGAAAAAGCCGGGGTTTTCAGGAAAGCCGGCAATTTCATGAAAACCCCGGCTTTTTCATGGTAATCTGAACGTGGTATTAGTGACCAGGAAAAATTCTGTGTTTTCACAGTGCTACAGAATCAGATTGCTTGATAGATAGTGTATTGTGTTATAGCAAGTCACAAGTAAACATTCTGCTTTAATTAACAATAACGAAACTGAATTTACAATCTAATGTACACTGACTGTACATACTGTACCACCTCCAAACACACAAAATAAATGTGCAGTTGTTATAGACTTAGTATTGCACGCAACACAATTGCGGCAATTTTACAGCTTTTAAAACAATTAAGAACTTTAATAATGGCTGTTGATTTATAGTAATCAGGTCACTACCCACACAACTAGATAGTATCACAGTAGTATACGGTATAGTACAGCACATCTATAGATAACTAGCAGTAACTGGTCTCCTAAACTCTCTCATATATAGCCAAATAAAGGACATGCCCTATTAAAATGCAAAACCGCAGGATCCGTCATTGATAGGAAATGGGCATTTTTCTTTGATTTAAAATCTGAATTTGGCCAAACCAACCCCCCCTCCCCCAAAAAAAATAATATATATATTGATCTTATCTCTATTATAAACAGCTGCCAAGTGGAATATATGTTACCTACATAAGGAAGAACTTGCAAAGCAGCATAATGGTTTATTGCAACATTAATCAAAGAATTGATTATCTCAAAACACACATATCTTCCATTGATTGTCGTCACTTACCAATAGCAGTAGGGACACAGGTGATGCTATATAAACTAAGCAGTTAACAGAAGCACCTGTTCTGGTAAACCATATGGCATACATGGTAAGGCATATTCAGAAATATTCAGCAAAAGCTGCCAATTTATTATTGGGATATCGAAAAGTTTTATTTCAGAGAGGAAATTTATTTTTTTCCATTAATACATTTTCATCACGCTGGAGCGGGCTGCATAAGTGAGGAGGGAGGTATGGTAAGTGTACAGTAAGGGGTGGGTTAAGCCTCTTGGTGATGACAGCCTGTGCATGCAAAAGAGGGGGGAGGGGGGGTTAGAATTGCGATTTGATCTGGCATCGAGACCCTACTGCCACCGTGGTCAGCGTTCTAGCGGCAGAGTTCTGTATCCAGCCACGTAACTTCAGTTGAATATATATAGTTGAATATATAATACAATAACTGAAGAAGTTCAGTTATTCAAGTAATAACTGCATATATTTTGTGAAGAGTAAAACAGTAAACTCAAATATTCAAGATAAGATTTTCAACTATAATATAGTAATGTTTGTTGTTCTAATTAAAATTATAATTGCAATTACAATTAGAAGCAATGTTATCAAAAAGACTAAATGCCATTGGGTGCTACACTGGACATACTGGTAATGTATGCAGATAGTGCACTATCTGGAACCTCCTTCATAGATTATTATTGCTGAGGAAATTTCCTTGGAGTTATACGTGTCTCAGGAGATTTATTTAACAACAGTAATGGCGGTAACCTGGCAGAACACTGGCCTTTGATACTGCATTTACAGTGGTTTTACTGTATATGCTACTACTAAATATATACTAAATATATACTTTGTGCTTGTGTTACAGTCTAATGACTCTGGGATCCAGTCCCCATCAGGACTGAGAAAAAAGCAACTTCTCAAATATTCCCTAAGATAAACGCTACTCCCCCCGTCAGAGGCATGATGAGAAGAAAGAACACGTACATGGCATTGCACAAGGCCTGATAATTATTTTATTTGTACGTTTATTATTCATTCCTAAGACATATCATTAGTTTCAGCTTTTTTGATTATCTTATGTTTAATTCATAACTTGACCACTGAAATGTTAATAATGATTTTTCTTATGCAGAGCTCTCAGAAAAGAAGAACCTGCATTTCCATAGACATGCACGAATAGTACGAATATTTGAAATGGGCGACAGGGCTGGCTCTGTTAGATCCAGATTCGTAGGAAATAGTGAGAGTGCACTTGCACACTATCAAAATGCAGTAGTTTTGCGCTACTTGAACCCAATCCAGAGCTGAGCGCAAATCCGCACACAGTGTGTGCTGCGCACATGTGCTTGGAAACGTGGCACAGCTTGCATGAGATCCAGAACCATGCAAACCTGTGTCATGTGAATTGCAAGCAGATACGCCATGTAGGGCACGGAAACACATCAGTTAATCTCAGGGTTGCTAACCAGGATCAGGTACACTTGCCTTGGCACGTCCTTACTGTACATTGACTATGTCCTTCCACCCCTTCCATTCCCCAACACACCCATCAGTGCACAAGTCCCAGACGCCAGGGTTGCGCTAAAATCTAAATCTAAATCGTCTGTGACAGTTTTGCGTAAAAAAAAACAATTTCATGCACGTACACTGCTGGCCAATGGGCCCGATCCTGCACTACGGCCGACAGGAGAATTACGCCAGCATAGTATATATGAAATACGATATGACTATATCTCCACCGTTAAGGCGGTGATAGATATGGTAATGAGGAGACAGGGCGGGGGGATCATGCATGATCGTAAATGTTAAGGTAGAAATCCGGACACGTAAGTGTCCAGATTAACTACCGAAAGCGAGGAGTGCACAGGGCGTACAATCCCCGCTACGAGTAAGGACGTAATGACCTTGGGCGCCAAGGCAGGTTTGGATCCGGCCCAATATGAGCAATATAGTTTTAGATTATTAGATTATGTTCCTCACCAAACCAATATTAATAATTGTTTTTAATTGATCTTACTGGAAAGAATAATATAGTTAGGTGATGTCATAATATCCCTGTATGGTCATTGGCCAACCTTAAGCATAAACTTCCCAAACTATGAAACTTCCACATCCACATGTGAAACCAAACACGTAGCATATTGTGTTTCAGTGATTCTCATATTGGAATCTGGTTTCTATGTTGGGAGGTTGGAGTAGTTATAACATATTTATAAAGAATAAACTGTATATAGCTGAGGAAACAATGAAAGTACTGCCTAACTTGCCCATGCTGAATACTGGATAACTAATGCAAAACTAAAAAATCTATGATATTCTCTGACACTATTACTTGGTGTTTTTTTTTTTTCAAGATATCATTATGTTTGTCCTTAGCATGTTTAAATACTGTAGCTGCAATGTGCTGTTCTGTCTGTCTAGGAAGTCATTTCTCTTATCAACTAACCTTTCTGCAAAGTAATATGGCCTCACATCTCCTCTTGACCTATTACTAGATATACAAATCCATAAAGTATGTTTCTATTTTGGAAAATGACAAAGGCAAAGATATGGGAGATATCTCTTTCTCTGTCTATCCTTGCTTGTTTTTATGCTGTTACCAATGCAAATGTACCAGCAGACATTGCAGTGATGTCTTCCTGATCTCTTCTTCTTCTCATTACGAATGCATGTGGAGTTCTGAAAACTGTGCAGACTACCGTCATATTTGAAAACAAATGTTTCCCAAGGCTGACATTTACCCAATGTATATACTATAGTTCATTATGTAGGTGAAAGAATTTCCTTAACAAGATATTCCATCAATATAGAGTAAGGATGTTGATGTATTTTCATTAATTGCCATTTTTAGAGAATGCTAATTATTTGAATAAAGAGTGGATATGAATAAAAATATATAAACAGATTAAGCTAATAAAAGTGGCTGTGAATAAGACATTCATGCCACTGGTGGTTTTTCTTTGCCATTTGTAACCCTGGTGTAAACTTCATTCCAGTAAAAACAAGACTAAAAAGTAAAGTTAATCACCAGGGGGGGGGGGGGAGGGGACACACTGTGCATAGAGAATAAAGCTAATAATTCCTAGCTCAACTCTAAATAAATATTTGTGCTCTATAAACAAAAGCAGACAGTACCCATAACCATTTTTTAAAAACACCTGACGATACAAAGGGCCTGATCCAGAGCAACGCTCGCAAGCGAGCGTACGACGAGCGTATGCGAATTTTCGGCAAAAAATTCGCAATGCGCATGCCCAGTATGACAGCTTCCGGTCGCCCGAGCGTCATTAGCGAATAGCGGGCGTATCATTAGCGTATTTTTCGCTCGCTGGGCGTATTTTTTTTACGATGGTCGGCTGGGCGCCCGTTTTACTACAGGGAGGCGGGGATAGCCATTTAAATTGTACAGTATGGGCGTGCTAAGCGTATTTTCTCAGCGTATTTTCTGCGAATTTTCGTACGGCCGACGGTCGTACCCAGTGTAGGGTATAGCCGCCGTAAGCAGGGACTTTACTATGGGAGTGCTAGGGGCGTGTAGGTTGATACGCCCGAGCGTACGTTCGCATTCGCCCGTCGTGCGAATTTTCGTAGCGCTGGATCAGGCCCAAAGTGTGAACAACACCTTTTACTTCTCCAAGTACTGTATAATCAATATGTACCCTGTACAGCTCAAGCTAGTTTTATGTGTATCAATGGAAATAATGATAATAGAATCTTACAATTATTGTGGATGCAGGGAAAGTACATGGCATACAGAGCTGCCTGTAACCCTCTAATTTTCTTTGTATACTATAAATTTGCTTCCCTTACTGTGGAACAGAGTTTTCCTGAGGTGCAGATTTACTCATTATTTTTCTGTTATTACCAACTCTGAATAAGAACCTATTTGTGCACTTTAATAAACTGAAAACAAGAACTAACATTTTCTAATTTGATTGTGCTTATTAGGGCATGAGTATTTTTTGTGCAGTCACAGATGCTTAAAATTTTATGAACATATATATAGATTTTACATATATTGAAAAATATATATTCATAACTAAAGTGACTAAACTATTTTTTCCATGGAAGTAGAGAAGTTCATATGTGATTTTATTTTTATTTCAAGTGCATTTTAATACTTAAGTGTATTTATTTATTTTATATTATTTCTAAAAAATAATTGCTTAAATTTGGATTTTTTTCATAGCATTTAGGCCCATTTCAAGGTAACCAAAATAATAAAAAAGAAGCAAGGGCAACTCTAGAGGAGTGCGTCAGAGGCGGACTTGCACCATGTGACAGCATCAAAGGGGTTGAAGGAGCTTCCACTGCGTAACTGCCTTTTTTGAATAGAAAAATATGTAGCTTAAGTATTGCAGACACAAGGTGAACACCTCCCCTTCCCTCCCCTCCCCTCCCTTCCATGGTGTGTTATAAGGTGTTCTGTGTGGCTGAACTGCTTTAAAAATCCACCAGCCAGGTAATGTGTTTGTGTCAGAGCGCACAGCTCCTCAGCAGCGTCTCCCTCCTATCAGAGTAACGCAGGGGTGACCCCCAAGGTTACAAAGAAGAGGCAAGAAAAGAAGATTCAAGGATAACTGTAAAGGTAAGTGAAATAAGTGGAAGGCTGAAGGAGACATACAATGGGGGAAGATGGGAAGGCTGACGACATACAAGGGGCAATAAAGGCAGGCTGGAAACATACAAAGGTGGGGAAATGAAAGGCCAAATTAGTTACTGTCACTAAAGCAATCAGAACCATCCTACATACCCCACTGGTATGTGTATGCAACTGGCTATCTGCTGAGTTATACTTAGTAAAACTGCTACAACTGTATTTTGAACCTGTAAATTGAATGTAAAATTATGCAGGTAAATTGAAAGTTTTGTGCAATATTGTATTTAATTATTATGTAAATAGGATAACTAAAAAGCAAACACATTTAGAAAGACTATGTTTTGGGCACACAGCTAATAAAAGAAAGTAATAATGAACATGTTCTACTGCATAATAATACCTGTCCATTAAATTCAGCCCCATCTGGAGACTTCAAGAATTCATTGTAAACTTGGTTTGCTCGGCTGATCACCATAGCAACTGCATCTTGGTACTGAGGGGAGGAAATGGCCAGCAGCGGCAAGGCGGCAAGTGGTATATGATCTTCACTAATGCTCAGGCAGTTCTCATCATAGCTGTAAGGGTTAAGACTGGAGAAAAGAGAAGAAGAAAAAATAATCAAAGCAGCAGTAGAAATCATGTCACACTCATCACAAAAAGCAGACACTTAGAACTTATAGGCCCATATTCAGAGTAGCGATTTTTACTACTGCGCATATGTAGTAATTTTTTTTACGTAATCTACATATCTTTTTCTTATGTAGATTGCGTAAATGCGGTCTTTCAGACCACATTTACGTAATCTACGTAAGAAAAAGATACGTAGATTACGTTAAAAAATTACTACACATACACAGTCGGAAAAATCGCTAAACTCCGGATGTATATGTTATACGTCCGGTACTTTGAATACGGGCCATAGAAGTAAAAAAAAAGTGAGATGAGACCGGTCAGTGAAAATGACGACTAGACATTACCTATAAGGAACCACTGTATTGGTAAGACATAATTATCAGTATGCCTTAGAGCAGGGGTTCTCAACCTTCTCTCACCCTTGGCACACCTAAGCCCTTCCTAGAATTCTGCGGCACACCTAAGCCCTTCCCACAATGCCGCAGCACACCAAAAGCAAAATATACAAATAAAAAGCAGGAATTACAAAGTGCATATACAGATATTACATTTAATTGTTATTCTTTATTTGATAATATTTAAAATTGCAGCTAATAACTTTTTTCTTATAACTAATTTAACTATGTTAGCCCCCATCTGCAGCCTCTCCAGTAGTCCCCATTAATGTGTCTCCAGCCTCCCTAGTAGTTCCCATTCATGTGTCTGCAGCCTCCCCAGTATCCCCTTATTTCCTTTAGACAAGGTCTTCCAGTGCTTTTTCTCCTGTTGGAGGCATTGCACCGCGGCACACTTGGTAACGTTCTGTGGCACACTGGTGTGCCATGGCACACTGGTTGAGGAGCACTGCCTTAGAGAACGTTACACATACAACTGCATAGCGTCTCCTCATAGACTGCTGACTACACTCATAACTGTAGAGCAGACAAAATAATGAGCACAAAGAAGCAGAGGTATTAAAGTTTTAAAGCTGGAAATTGATAACTCAGAGGAAAAAAACTATTAAGTCAGCAACATATGTTCTTTTAGTAACTATATCTTGTACTTTTCTTCCTTATCAGTCAAGCAGCAGCAAAAAAAAAAGGAAACAAAAGAGAAGAAAAAAAAACCCAAGTCATATAACAAAGCACAAGCATAAGGCTATAAAACTCAACAGGCTGCGCTTCTAGTATACTTCTATAGCAGAACACTGTAACTAAGGTCAATGGGGCTGACCCAAAGTCACTTGGCATGCAAGAAGCGCCCTGTACTTCAGAGCCCAAAACATGGACTGGGTGCATGCAACGATATCTCTGAATACCTATGCAAGTACGGCACTTAGTGCACCTGCACAATGCAGACAAGAATGGTGCAAGGGTAAGAAACTGCTCAGTCCATTGGAATTAGACATGAACTGTAGCAGGTGCAATTACTTTAATTTAAACAGTCCTATTTTACATTTGCCTCCCTCAACATGCTCCTCCCTCAACACACCCCTCCCCCAACATGCCCCTCCCTCAACATGCCCCTCTCTCCCCCTCCCCCAACATGCCCCTCCCTCAACACGCTCCTCTCTCAAAATGCCCCTCCCTCAACACGCTCCTCTCTCAAAATGCCCCTCCCTCAATACGCTCTTCAGAATGCAAGCCGCCACAGCTTAGTTGTGCTCAGATCTGAAATGGCTGTGACTGCGCGCCCTTCATTTGTAAGCATGCGCAGTAGAAAATTACACAGAGAAACATCACATCAGCTGGTGCACGCTCATCGCTGGATCGGCCCCAATATATAGAACTTTATTTCATATTTAATAACTATTTCTGTAAATTTTTGTTTTTACAGTTCTGAACCTATCCTTATCATGCACAGTGTAAATCACAGAAGTTATGTAATATTAGTATCCTATCCTTATCATGCACAGTGCAAATCACAGAAGTTATGTAATATCGGTATCCTATCCTTATCATGCACAGTGTAAATCACAGAAGTTATGCAATATCGGTATCCTATCCTTATCATGTACAGTGTAAATCACAGCAGTTATGTAATATCAGTATCCTATCCTTATCATGCACAGTGTAAATCACAGAAGTTAAAGAACCAAGGACCCCATAGGGCCAAGGGAAAATAAACAGAAGGCAGGGCACAGTTAGGAATCCAAGACATAGGGGGTTAAATGGTAGGGGTGGGTTAGTTAGAGGTTAGCTAGTATGGGTGGGATCTTAGTAGGTGGGGGGAGTTAAGTAGTTTATATATAGGTCAGATAGAGTGGCAGGGGCACTTGCTGCAGAGGATTCGGGATTCATCAACGCTGGAAGGCTGAGTGATAAATTCTTGCCTATCTGTTTTTTATTGTGCTGTGATTTTTCCCCCTTTGCTCTTTCATTCTCTTACCTCAGTAATCTTTTCTAATCTTTCCTGTTATTCTTGCCTGTCTGGTTTTTTCCTTTCATCTGCCTTTCTATTTTTTTGATTGCTTTGCTCTCTTCAGCATTGGTGGTCAGTGGTGGTGTTCTCCGCGCCTCTCCCGGTCCGCAAGCAGCGTTTCAACGGCGGCAGTAGCGCGTGGTCACTGCGGTCCCCGTCATAAGGATGTCTCGGTCAGTGCGCACGCGGTCGGCTCCCTCGCGGTTCAGAGAGGAGCCGGCCATTGCAGCACGAACGCGAGCTTCCGGTACACAGAGGAAGTTGCGTGACGTCACCGGCACTCGGCGTGCGGCGGGACACAGAGCAGGAGACAGCATGGCTATGAGGGGAGCGATGGGCCAGGAGGAGGCCTTGATTAACACTGCCACCAATGAGGCGCAGGAGGGGGGCAGCAGGAGCCCTTCCAGGAGTAGGGCAGAGGGGGCAATGATGGCTGGGGTGCAGCAGGAGCAAGGGGTTGTGGAGACAAACAGTGGTGTGCATGACAGCGGTGCCTCTGTGATCCCTGACACTCCAGCAAGGGGAGGAGCTTCTTCTGGCAATAGAAAGCGCACAGCTAAAAGTAAGCACTCTGGAGGGCATGGGTCATCTGCCATTAGGGGCTCTAGCGTGTCCCTTTTTTCTAAGGGGGTGGGTCCAGAAGGGGGTCAGTGGCGTCCTCTTGTCCTTCGTCTGCCTCAGCGCTGCAGAGAAGCATGGTGCGCTTGGGAAGGTTGAGGGACTCCAGAGGCAGCAGGCGTAGCACAGCTGGGGGAAGCCAACAGGGCTTTTCCCCCAGAGTTTTTTCCCGCAGCAGGCATGGCAGCAAGAAGGAGCAATTTCAGTTCCCATTTGCAATTATGCCCCTTATGTCCACACCTAATCCTGGGGGATTTTCTTTTGTAACTATGCCTGGGGGGGTTAATCCGGTAGTGGCTTAGCCAGGCGCAGCAGGGCCGCAGGTGTTAGGCGGGACATTAGGGGCGGTACTGGATGGTGCTAGTGTCTCGCAAGTTCCTAATGTCTCTGTTTTACCAGAGTATTCTTCCACGGAGGTGGGAGTCGCCGGTGTGCATCACAGTCAACCCGTGGAGGAGATCCCCAGCACTTTGCAGGCTACCGTTTCAGGTGATGCAACAGGGACTGGTGAGTTGGTGCCGGCTGCCGGCCGTGATCGTTCTCCTTCAGTTTCTGATGGGGTGTTGTCAGTAGGGTCTCAGGACTCCCAAATTAAGACGAGTAAAGTCATGAAGTTGCTGCGCAAGGCTTTAAAAGGGAGCGCAGCGATCAAAGGTGTAGGGGGGCTCTCTGAGGAATCATGGGCTAAAAAGGTAGCTAGGCCTAGGGACCAGTCCATGCGTTGCCCGAATACAAGTTCTGTTTCTTTGCTGCTTGCTACGTGGATTTTCAGCCAGGCGAGGCCAGGGCAGTGTGGTGTTACTTGCATTTAATTCAAGACATGCACACCAATTTTAAGGGCGCGATTTGGAAGGCGTATGACGAGGGTTTCCGAAAAAAGCAGGAGGGCCTTTATTGCATTGATTTTGGTATGAAGGATCTTGAAGTATGGACGGCCGCGACGCAATCGAATACATTTTCGGTGGAAGCACAGTCCTTTCGTAAGCCCCCCACGCAGCAAAAAGGGTCGGGTAGCTTTACCACGGCCAGGGGAAGGTGCTTCGGGTTCAGTAACGCCAGATGCACCAAGGGGGCGGGATGCAGGTATAAGCACGCCTGCCTTAAATGTGGTGGGGGGCACCCGGCTAAGGATTGTCAGGTGCAACACTCCTCTGCCCCCAGGGGACAGCCCGGGTTTAGGGCCATTACGCAAGGCTCTAACCCCAGTTCAATTAGAGGTAATGAGATCTTGATTGGCAATTTATCCGCTAAAAGAGGTTGCTAGTGTTTTAAGTTTAGGTTTTGAGTTTGGTTTTAGGTTGCCGGTATTTGGCGTAGTTAATGCAGTTGCCACGCGTAATCTTAGGTCGGCCAGGCAGCATCCGGGAATTCTTGAACAGAAGGTCATGGAGGAGGTGCGCAAGGGAAGTATCGCTGGCCCCGTCGGTAGTCCGCCGCTGGAGGGTTTGGTGGTGTCCCCAGTTGGTGTAGTTCCCAAAAAGGCTCCTGGGAAGTTTTGGCTGATTCAGCACTTGTCCCATACCCGGATGGGGGCTCAGTTAATGACACCATCGATCCGGGTCAATGTCGAGTGGTCTATCATTCGTTCGAGGAGGCGCTGGGCATGGCTACAATCAGCAGGTAAGGGGGCCCTTATGGCCAAATTGGATAGAGTCCACTTTCAGGCTACTTCCGCTGCACCCTGATTCCTTTCGCTATATGGGATTCCGGGTCCAGCAAGATTTCTTTGTGGACTGAATAAAATTGCAGATGCGCTTTCCCAGGGGAATTGGGTTAGGTTTAGGGGCTTGGCTCCTGGGGCCGAGGACACGGGTCTGTCATGCCCTTTACATCTTTGGCAGATCATGAACCCGGCCTGATAGCCCTGGCGAACACGTCCCTGGCTCCAGCGACACTGAGGGTGTACGAGCGTGCTTGGTCAGAGTGGGTCAACTACATGGGGAGGTCGGAGAGCAGAGGTAAGGATGGTGTGGATCTGTTGTTAAAGTGGATTTGGGAGGAGTATGAGTCGGGGGGGTCTAAGGCAAGCATCAGTGCGGCGCTAGCAGGGATAGCCCATTTTTCCATTGTGAAAGGGGGGAAGGATGTTACAAAGCATCAATTGGTAAAGAAAGTAATGAAGGGGTGGGCTCGTAGATAGCCGAAGGGGGAGGATTCCAGGAGACCGATTGACAGGGACTTGCTCAGGAGAATGTTATCAGCATTGGCAGAGGTGACCTCCTCTGAGTTTGGGTGTTGCCTTTTCCGGGTAGCCTTCTCCTGGGCATTTTTTGGCGCTTTCAGGGTTGGAGAATTGGTGGCTGCAGGGAAGCTTGCTGTAAATTCAGGAATGCTTACCAAAAATGTGGTCATTCAGGAAAATTCTGTAGTCTGTAAGGTGCACAAGTCCAAAACAGACCAGACGGGAAAAGGTCGCTGGGTGTTCTTGACGGCCTGTCCGGACACATCTCTGTGCCCGGTAGGGCTGGCAAGGGCATACTGGGAGAAAGGGACAGAGCGGGGTGTGAATTGGTAAGCTCATGAAAGGGGGGATCCTCTCACGAAGTATCAATTTGGCTTTGTAATGAAGCGCTGTATGTCGTGTCTGGGCCTCGATGTCTCGTTGTATGGGATCCGTTCTTTCCGCACTGGTGCTGCGACTTCCGCGGCCCTGGAAGGGAAGTCGCCAGAGGCGATTAAAGCTCTGGGGCTGTGGAAGTCGGCAGTGTATAGGAGGTATGTTAGACCTGATAAGTGATATTTCTTGTTTAGTATTAGGTTGTTGTGGGGCCCAAGAGCTCGAGGGCATCTAGGATTAGCTGCTCGCCTTTGGGGGGCACGAGGGGATTTTTCTTCCATTTTGATCCTCCCAGTAGGTCAGGGGGTTAGACTCTGGTCCTGGAGGTTTCAGGGAGTTGTTTACCCTCGTTGGATGCTCTCGGGCCAGGTAATTCTCCTTCCCCTCCCTCCCTTGGTTTCGAATAGGATGGTTGTGAGGGGCTTAGGTTGGGTATAGTTGGTAAGTAGTGGTAAGTTTAGTATTTAAGTATAAAAGAAAAAGGATTACTGGAAGGCGCTGTGAGACATTATACTAGGGAAAAACAATGCTTGAAAAATCTGTCTAATTGTAAACCACTAAGGACAAATAAATAAATAAATAAATAGATACATTAAATAATAAATAAATGGATGGGGTAATCATATGAGATACAGGGAAAAAGACACCAATAAGATACTAAATAAAATAATGAATAAATGAATGAATTAATTAATTATGACCACCTTGTAATTATAATAAAACAGAAGATCACAATATAAAAGTAAAAGTAAAAAACCCTATTTGCAGATGTCCATGAGTCCTCCAAGATAAGGTAACAAATAGTCCACAATGCTCATGAACAATAATCAATAGCCAGAGTCCAAAAGGTTGAATAAATGAATGAATTGAATTAAATTAGATCAGAATAAAGTCCAATATACAGTCCAAGATGCAGGGGGAGGGAAGAACAGCCCCTCTCCAATATGCAGGAGATGCCTCTTGAATCCTGAGCGTTACCTTCAAAGAAATGAGCTGTAGATTAGTGCCCAAATAAAAACCAAATTTATTCAAAACGCTAATAAGACATACACAGTAAAAAACATAGGTTCAGAAGTTCAAAGTAAAAGAGACACTCGGCAGCGCGTGCCGTACTTCCCTCAGCGTGTGAAGCAGCAGACCCGGGAAGCTGTGAGATGAAAAATCTTCAGAAACGCTGGGGAGATGCACGTGCTCGTCGTATCCAGGGAAACAGGCGACGCGTTTCAAGACCGATGCGGGTCCCTTTCTCAAGCCGTAAGTATTGAAGAGGAGGAGGGGCTGTCCCTTATATAGCGAGTGGGCGGAAGAGGTATTACATGCAAAAAGAAAAAACAATGGAAACACGTGCCACAACGGCACAGAGTGGAATCGATATTGCACATGCAAATGTTCCCAAATCCACTGGCCAGGGAAAGTGGAGCAGAAATAATCAGAACGAAAATCACCTGCCACAAGTCTTACAGTGTTCAAACTGTACACAAACAAGCTAAGAATTGACAATAATAAAAAACAATGTGTCAGAATACATTGGATCCAATGTTTGATATGTCAAGCTGATAAAAGTACGATAAATACAAATCAATAAATATAGTTAGAGGAGACCCCATGGGAAAATTAAATTAAATAGGAGACACACATTATATATGTGTGGAGAGGATCAAAGGAGTATAAAAATCAGTTAATATTATTAACAAAAATACATATTCACTGAAGCCAGCATGTGTAAATGAATAAATAAATAGTTAAATAAATAAATAAATACATCTAAACTAACCAAACAAATGGCAATGAGTAAACGGTAAGGAATCAAAGGGTCCGAGTGAAGATCAGAGGGCCAGACTGTGCAGCCAGATATGAGAGGACCGAGTAGGAACACCGGTTATAACTCACAGATATCCACAGTACCCAGTATTCCCTGGAGGTCTCTCAACCAGGTACTAGCCAGGCCTTCGCCTGCTTAACTTCCAAAGTCGGCTGGGTTTGGGTGTAGCCAGGCCAGCAGGACTGTGAAGAGGAGACCAGTGGGATTCTATAGGAACCATTTTAACTCAAAGTCCAAATTCAAACCATGGGGATCAAGGGAATCGAGCTCAAAAATGAGCTTCATCTCAGCCTTGGCTAGACGGGTGGAGATGTCTTTCTTCCTCCAACCTTCACTCAGTGATTTGATCCCAATGCAGGATTTAATGGATCGTGGGTTGCACTCGTGTACTAACTTAAAATGGGAGGGTATAGAGTGAGTGAGCATTCCTTTTCGGATGTTGCGGAGATGCTCTCCCCATCGGACTTTAAGAGCTCGAGAGGTACGATCCACGTATTGCTTGCCACAAGTACACTCTAAAAGATATATGCAATTCCGGGAATTGCAAGTTATGAACTTATTAATATTAAATAGTCTCCCATTTTTATTCGATTGAAATGATGACACCTTTTTAGTAGAAGGAGCAGGAACATTCTTACACATATTACAAAGGCCACAATGGTAGAAGCCCTTGTTCCTAACTGAGCTCCTCTTAGTAGGGGGAGCAAAGCTGGAACTCACTAGGTGATTTTTAAGATTGGGGGCTTTCTTATATATGACTTTTGGTTTGGTCCTCATCTTGCAGGAGGATACCCCAATGCCTCTTAATGACCTTTTCAATAATCCTATGATCACTAGAGAACTGTGTAACAAATGCCACTTGTCCCTTGTTTGTATCAGAATTCTTAGGTCTGGGGATAAGTAAAAGATCCCTATCTAGACTTACAGTTTCTTCTACAATTTGGGTAAGTTTAGTGGGATTATATCCCTTCTGACAGAACTGATTTTTCATCCCCGCCAACTGTTGTATGCAAACCGTATCTTCCGAACAATTTTTTTCTAATGCGTTGTAGCTGTCCCTTAGGGACATTATCAAGCCAGGGGAAAAAATGGCCACTATCAATAGGGATGAAAGAGTTAGTGGCTGTTGGTTTTATGAAATTCTTGGTTTGAATAGATTTCTCTTTGATATATATCGTGAGGTCGAGAAAATCAACCTCAAATTCACTTATACAGAATGTTAATTCTATTCCTTTGTTATTGTAATTGAGAGACTGACAAAAATCCTTAAGAGTATCATCGGTTCCCCGCCAAATGAAAAAAATGTCATCAATGTACCTTTCCCATAGGACCAGGTTTGCCCCCGCGGGAAGGATAGCCTTCTCCTCCCAAACTGCCATGAACATATTGGCATAGCAAGGGGCAAACCTGGTCCCCATGGCGGTACCTTTGAGTTGGAGAAAAAAAGAATCATTAAAATGAAAATAATTATTCGTTAAAATAAGTTTTATACCCTCGAGGAGGAATTGCTGAAAGTCCTCTGAGTAATTAGAAACTTGTATAAAGTGCTTCACGGCTTCTAAACCATCCAAATGGGCAATAACAGTGTATAGGGAGCTGATGTCCGCAGTAACCAGTTTGAAACCGGATTCCCAATTGACCTCCCTTAATACACATAACATGTCTTCCGTGTCTTTAAGATAGGAAGGAATGTGAGACATAAAACCCTGCAAATGATGATCAATAAATTGAGAGAGATTGGCCGTTATAGATTCTGTACCGGCAACAATCGGTCTTCCCGGAGGATTAGTCAGGCTTTTACTGAGGCCTACTGGCCTGGCTACACCCAAACCCAGCCGACTTTGGAAGTTAAGCAGGTGAAGGCCTGGCTAGTACCTAGTTGAGAGACCTCCAGGGAATACCGGGTACTGTGGATATCTGTGAGTTATAACCGGTGTTCCTACTCGGTCCTCTCATATCCAGCTGCACAGTCTGGCCCCCTGATCTTCACTCGGACCCTTTGATTCCTTACCATTTACTCATTGCCATTTGTTTGGTTAGTTTAGATGTATTTATTTGTTTATTTAACTATTTATTTATTCATTTACACATGCTGGCTTCAGTGAATATGTATTTTTGTTAATAATATTAACTGATTTTTATACTCCTTTGATCCTCTCCACACATATATAATGTGTGTCTCCTATTTAATTTAATTTTCCCATGGGGTCTCCTCTAACTATATTTATTGATTTGTATTTATCTATTGTACTCTTATCAGCTTGACATATCAAACATTGGATCCAATGTATTCTGACACATTGTTTTTTATTATTGTCAATTCTTAGCTTGTTTGTGTACAGTTTGAACATTGTAAGACCTGTGGCAGGTGATTTTCGTTCTGATTATTTCTGCTCCACTTCCCCTGGCCAGTGGATTTGGGAACATTTGCATGTGCAATATCGATTCCACTCTGTGCCGTTGTGGCACGTGTTTCCATTGTTTTTCTTTTTGCATGTAATACCTCTTCCGCCCACTCGCTATATAAGGGACAGCCCCTCCTCCTCTTCAATACTTACGGCTTGAGAAAGGGACCCGCATCGGTCTTGAAACGCGTCGCCTGTTTCCCTGGATACGACGAGCACGTGCATCTCCCCAGCGTTTCTGAAGATTTTTCATCTCACAGCTTCCCGGGTCTGCTGCTTCACACGCTGAGGGAAGTACGGCACGCGCTGCCGAGTGTCTCTTTTACTTTGAACTTTTGAATCTAAGTTTTTTACTGTGCATGTCTCATTAGCGTTTTGAATAAATTTGGTTTTTATTTGGGCACTAATCTACAGCTCATTTCTTTTGGAGGTTACGCTCAGGATCCTAGAGGCATCTCCTGCATATTGGAGAGGGGTTGTTCCTCCCTCCCCCTGCATCTTGGATTGTATATTGGATTTTACTTTGGACTTTTGTTCTGATCTAATTTAATTCCATTCACTCATTTATTCAACTTTTTGGACTCTGGTTATTGATTATTGTTCGTGAGCATTTTGGACTATTTGTTACCTTGTATTGGAAGATTCATGGACATTTACAAATAGGGCTTTTTTACTTTTTTACTTTTACTTGTATATTATGATCTTCTGTTTTATTATAATTACAAGGTGGCCATAATTAATGGGGAAGTTGGTGGAGGAAGGAAGTGCTCCGTCAGCGCCTGTTGGTTGGCACGTAGCTTGGCTGGGGTTTAGGGGTTTGAGATGGGAGTTGCTGTCCCACCTCCTGCATCGGGCCCTTTGTAAATTTCCACACCCCGAAATATTGATTATCCACCTCGGGTGAAACGACCTGGTCAGTAGGTCCATGTGGGATTTGGAAACAACAATAAAAAAGGACATTGGGGAGTTGCATGATAAATTCCCACGTCTCTGTGTCCTGTGGTCCCGTATGATTCCCCGTATACAATGGAGGGGGGCGGAAGACATCAAAAAGATTGAGAAGAAGAGGAGGATACTTAATGTGTCAGTGACCAAGCTTGTAGCGTTAAAGGGGGTTTTGGGATACCTCACACTGACATCAGATATAATTCCCCGGGTTTGTTCATGGTTGACGGAGTGCATCTCACCAACAAGGGGAACAGGTTGTTCATAATGGATTTGTTTCAGGTTTTGAATGGTCTTTAGGTGGTGGGGCTCTGGCTTAAGGGCCATCGCTGTGGCGATAGAAGTGGAGGGCTCAGCAAATATGGTTGGCGCAGGGGGTGTTATGTCTGGTGGGAGCAGGGGTGGTCTGATCCAATAGCAGCACAATCATTGGGCGAGGGCACCAAGACCATCACGGTTAGGCCCTACTAGGAACAGGTCGAGTGTCGTGCTAGAGGATCAGACAGGGGGGCCAAGGTCAAGGTTGTGGACCTATTTTGAAGTTACATTTGCTGAGCCTCCCACTTGCTATTGGGCCACCTAACTGCATTTAGACTGGCATGACAAAAGTCAGCCAGTTATGTTAATCAATAATTCAATTTCAATTTGGCCCGATTTAAATAAATACCGTGTTCCCTTTTTTAAACCCAGCTACTGTGTCCGTCTCTTTATTTCAGTAGGGTGTTTCTGTGTCTTGGATGAATGACTGGGCACTATGCCGTTTGCTGTTTAATGTAATAGCAGTAGCATATCCTTATCATGTATAGTGTAAATCACAGAAGTGTTGTGGTGACAGGAGTAAATGATAAGTATTATACTTTTATCAAAACTGAGATGTTTAAAACAAAACCATGAATACAGTACAGACATATCAGTGTTCCAGACACAGACATTGTCTATGATAAATGGAGCACTTCAAATTTGTTTTAAAAATCCCTTTTTGTATTATTATAGTGAGACATTTTTCCTTTCAATTTAAACAAAATAAGTTTCTTGTATGAGGTGATTTTCATATTCAGCTGTAGTTAACCTTCCCCAAATGATGCATTACATCACACAACACTTTCACAATGAGTCATGGGATACATGTAACAAAGAAATTACCACTCAATTGTGTCAACGAGAATTAAAGGAGATAAATACAAAAACAAGTTAGACATACAGGGCCGGATTCACATTTATGTATGATTTCCCTATGCTGCGGAGCCTACCGTCCGGATTTTGTGATTCAGAGGTCTGCATGTAGGAGGGCAGGGCACACATGCTCTCCTATGTGTGAATATTGAATCCCTACCTTAAGCATGGCAAGCCAAGCCCTTACTGCACCATCTGCTTGCATTAGCCCACCCCCTATGCATATCTCCTACGCATTGGGGGTGGGCACGCCACCCGTAAGGGGGCCTCTGATCCGTACGGAGTGCAGCATTGGTCAGTTGTACTTCGTGACGGAAATAACGATACTGCGCATGTACAGTACACATTTTATGCCGACTTCCGTATGTACCTGACTATAGATCAGGGCCATAAACCTTCACTCTCTTACATCTTCAAACATTTTGCTAAATCACCATATTGTGGTGTGATGATAGCATATGAGTTGCTAATATGTATTTTTCTAATAATCATATAGATCAGGGGTTCTCAACCCTTTCCTCAAGTACCACTAACGGTCCATGTTTTGTAGGTCTCCCTGCAAAACCTGTGGAGCTTTCAAAATGTAACTGTCAGTTATGAGCACACCTCCAGCAAGGAGATTTAAAAAACATGGACCGTTAGTGGTACTTGAGGACGGGGTTGAGAACCCCTGATATAGATTGAAAGCAATTGCAATAACTTAATAGCAGGGGCGTCACAACTTTTTTTTTGGGGGGGCAAGAATTTAGCCCTCTTCTTGGCACCCCCATTTTGGTGCGCAACAGAAATGAATGTGCCACCGTGAAAAAGGGGTGTGGTTAATCCATTGGGGCGTGGCCTAACCAATCTTCTCATCATGTGTCTCCAACACCCCTCCCTCCAGTACTCCCATCACGTGTCACCAGTTCCCTCCCCAGTATCCCCATCATGGGTCTCCAGCCTCCCCCCTTCCAGTATTATCACCATGTGACTCCAACCCCTTCCCCCCTACTACTGCCATTATACACCATCAGCCCCCCCCATTACTGCCATTATGCGCCACCAGCCTCCCCCCAGTTCTGCCATTATGCGCCACCAGCCCCCCCCCCCCCCCGTACTGCCCTTACCACACGCTCTCCTCATACAGGAATTTCCTGTATGAGCGTCTGCGGTATATACACAGAGCAGCTGACATCAGTAACTTCAGTAACATCAGTAACTTCTGCGGCAGCTCATACAAGAATCTCTTGTATGAGCTCAGCTGCCAGCCGGTCTCCGTCGCTCCCCCGTGCCTCCCCCCTGCCGGGCCTGGTGCAGCCCCCTATGCTTAATACTTAATATATAGCTTTTTGAATCTACTTGAATTTTTTCTGCTATTTCCTATTTTCTGTTAGTCAAATATTCTGACATTTTGAGAAATCTTTCTAATAAGATGTACAAACAGATAAGTTACTTGTTTTCTCTACATTTCTTTATCAGTTACTGTAAAAAAGACTTTGGGGTAGATATTGGGGCACGCTATCGCAAGTACTATGCACTCCCCTCGCTCGTACGTAAATTACTCGATTTACGTTTGCCAAATCCTACCTTAACTTTTCCAAGCATAAGTACGGACGACACTCCCCTCTCCCGGCCGTGCAATCGTAGACTTACACCTCCATAGACCACTCTGATGTTAAGTGTGTACTTACATGTGTATATGTCTTCCGTGCGTGCGATTCAGTATAGCCACGCCCTCAAGCGGTTATTTAAATGCCCCACCCACTTTTATGTAAATTTTCAAATACGTATTTCTACGCCGCCCATCCGTACGTATGTCCCCAAGTGCGATTCACATGTCCATGCCTAAAGCACTTACTATTCAACTAAACTTCCGTAAATATAGTTACTACGCATGCGCAGTTAAAACGTACCTAATAATATGCACGCAACTCCATGTGAAAACGGATCTGTAAATACGGTCCCAGGTGCCCAGGTGTAACTTTCCACCCGATTTCATTTCATTTCCATTCTCTGGGTCTATTCAGATACTACTTTAAAGGACTGAATACTGGACGAAAGACTCTACAGTGACAGCAGTTTCTAGCGGTTCTCTCCTGACACTATTGGAACAAATAATAAATGGCCGGATCCACAGTTAAGTATTTTAGCCCACCTACGCACGCAAAATGTTAAAGTGGGCTCTATGAAGGGGAGGGCGCATGCATGTTTTACGATAATAAGTCCTATCGTACGGATAGAAGTTCCATCCAACAGGGTGGTTCTTCCCCTCCACTTGCAAAAAGGATGAATGGTTTGTGGAGGAAAATGTTAATTATACAGTAAGGGAAGGGTTATGTAGTTACACGTGGATCATCGGTCGCACAGACCACTGATCCGCATGTTTGAGCTGAGTGTATCTGCCATAAAGTTCACAAAAGAGTTGGGAGTAACAGAGGGAGTTCACCCCCTTCTTCAAAAAGCATGCAGGGGTCTGGATTTGGTTTAATAATAATAATAAAAACTATAATAATAATAATATTAATAATTACTATTATTATTATTATTATTATTACATGCATTATTTTATAAAATAGCTTTTTTTGTTGAATAACATGTAAGAGTAAAATGTAAAAAAACTAATTATCGTTGACAGGGAGGTCTGTTTAAATAATAGTACCTGCCTTGCAGTTTGAGGAAGGAGAGTTTTAGTTTATAGGTACACATTCGTTTTTAGATTACCCTCCTCATTAAACCAAAAACAGGATTTACTACAAATTAAAAGACATTTTTTTGCCCCCTATTATTGCAGCACACATCCAGTATCTACCGGTAATTACATTTAGGTTTTGTTTGATCTCAAATAGAATCCTTGTTGTATCATTTTTTATTTATTTTGTTGTTATATTTCTCTAAAGTTATGTGAATTTGTATATTTATGCATTAAAAAGGTAAGAAAATAGAAGACAGAAGATTAGCATGCTTGTGATGGTGTATTAAAAAGAGCTTATTTGCCTTTTAATGTTTTGTGTTTTCTTTTTGAACACACAGTTGGAGTATCTTGAACAGAAAAGGTTTTCAATTCATACAATACACACTGTGTATGAAATGTACTATACTCAAAGAAAGTTCTTCAGCATTGCACTGTATGAAACCAATTTGACTTTCAAGCGCTAGAAGACTACTTCAATTGAATTGTGTTTTTAAGAAACACAAACAGAATTTAATTATTTTAGCACATATGTAGTGTTTTAAATGATATGTAATTTCTAGAAATGGTGATCACCAGAAGTGGTGAGAGAGGAGAAGAGTAGTTTATGATTTGAGGCAAGTTGTCAAGACAGATAAACAGAACACTTGGTCCACAGAGGAGAGAAGTTCCAGCAAATGAGATTTGGTCATATTGGAGATTACTGGCAGAGAACAGTGAGTATTTATTGAAGAAAGTACTTCCCAAAAGAGTAAGAACTGTAACTGAGAGTGCTATTATTTGGTGGCAAAATGTCCATAGGGCTGAAGGTGAGATGAGTTCAGCATTGAAACAATTATCTAGATGGAAACCATGTATGGTCCAAGGGTTCGGAGGTAAGTTAGTTTGTATACAGATGTCCAGATAATAAATCCATAATCCTGTGTAAACCCATGTGATCGGTAATGCCTAGTTCCTCACTATTACTACTCTTTCAATCAACTT
>WWET01000602.1:263696-276440 GCA_011038615.1 Limnodynastes dumerilii
TTGGCGGAAGAGCCTTCGATCATTTAGTCAACCACAAGAATGACTTACAGAGATAGAAGTCTTCACATCCTACTTCCAGTGTCCATCAGAAATACTGAAATAGTATTTTACCACAAAATTGTAATTTGCCTTTTTTTTTTTTTCCCTGCTTAGTAATAAATATCCCAAGTGACTTAGACATGCCCATCACTTAGTTGGGAAAGGCAGGGTCCTAGGTTTATATTATTCAGTATTTACCTACTCCACAACAAAATTCCACAATTTGTGCATGCTGGATTCATGTAGATAGAGCCCTGATCAGGACCAATCCAGTTGGTCAAGAAATGTGAGTTACAGTTGTCAACCTTAGCACTACTGTGCTGTCTTAGTCATATGAACCAGTTCACTGATATATTAAACTTAGAACTTAAAGAGTGTTTTTCATCTGCATTTCTGGTTTGGAAAGCACTTCCCATTGGTTAATAAGCGGCTCCGCCTCCCAGACTATTATATTCTGTTTGGCCCAGCCTTTAGTGTAAGTGCCTATAATGACAATAATAATGATGATGAGGTCCCTGCATATAAAATATGTAAATAGGGCCACATTTCACATATTCATGCTGCTTTTAACCAAAAATTAATATTAAAATACTCAAAGATCTGCTGCTGCTTCAGCCCTTCTATGTAAAGTTTGGAAATAATATCACACCACAAACTTAGTTAATATAAGAGTAATACTTGTTAAAAATCAGCCTAATTTTCAGCACTTAGTTTTATTTGCTCTTAAGCTATATTGGAAAAAAACAAGAAGGGTTCAGCTCATCAAATCAGACTTATATGCTACTTTACACCTCCAATAAAGCATGGCTCAGTGAGTGCATTTATTAGCTTACTCGGGCATGATATTAAAACAAACCACAGACTGCACTAAGGGTAAAATACAGTCAATTTCCTGCTGCCTAATTTCATTGGGAGGCTATTTTCAAAGAGATAATCTCTGCTGGTCCAAAGAAAAAAATTTAAAGTGACGCAGTGAAAGTTTGTGGTTCACTGATGTAAACCAGTGCGTTTCCAATTAAGATGCTTTTTATATCCCCAACTAGTTTTTAATCAAAGACTTGGGGAACATGTCTTTTATTTTGGTTTTTGGCTGCTCATCATGCACAGTCCATATCCACAGGCATCTACCCATTTTACTGTTAAAATAACAGGGAATCCAGTATACACAGGATCAGCACTACTTGCTCCAAGAAACAAGGGGACAGATTTACTAAGCTGCAGGTTTGGAAAAGTGGAGATGTTGCCCATAGCAACCAAACAACATGGGAGGAGCAGCTGCTGTGCTTGCATGTGCAATGTTCGGAGCTGGGCACAGAGTCTTGCGACCAGATTTACTAAGCTGTGGAAAAGGAAAAGTGGAGATGTTGCCCGTAGCAACCAATCAGATTCTAGCTGGCATTTTTCTAGTATGTAATAGAAAAGTGAGAGCTAAAATCTGATTGGTTGCTATAGGCAGCATCTCCACTTTTCCTTTCCCGCAGCTTAATAAATCTAGCCCTTAGTATATATCATCATGGATGACTGAGGCAAGAGGCCTCAAATGAGAGACACCAACTCTGTGTAGCTGGAAGTGCTAGACAGTAAGGCAGGAACGTTGTTTTGTATTAATTATACCCCGTTCAGATTACCAGCCCTGCAAATTTGGATTTGTAGGGACACGCCAGGCTGCCCGTTCACACAGACAGCGGTGATCCGGGATTTCCCAGGTCACCGCTGTGCAGTGGAGCCGCGGGACCCGGCTTTGTCCACAAACCCCTGTTTTTTTAGCCGGGTCTAAGACCCGGCTAGAGAGAGCCGGGGTTCGCGTTCAGATTGCCAGAAAAAGCCGGGGTTTTCATGAAACCCGGCTATTTCATGAAAACCCCGGCTTTTAGCTAGTAATCTGAACGGGGTATAAATAACACATTTTTTTGTTAGTCTTAGTTTTATTGAATTATTGAATACCTTTTTTTCCCTTGTGATCCAGAAGAGTGTTAGATCTATAAAAAAAAATGATTTCAACTTCTGAATATATGAATTAATAAATTGCTGCATTCAAGAACTCAGTGGGCTTTTTATCATTATTAAATGCTATCAGATGAAGCACTTGTGTTTTAGTTTTTTATGTCAGGCTGAAATTTCCCATTTACTTGTCTACCAAACAGGTTCTAGACATTGCTTACCAAAGTGTCTTATTGCCAACCTCAAGGATGGAGGAGCATTGCAACAAAATCAACAATTTAACCAATGTATTTGATAGCGACAAGTCAAATGTCAGCTTGAGCTGTGTTTTATTCTGTACTGAAAATCAGGACACAATGCAGAACTGAGGTAATTGATTCTTTTTGTGTTCGAGATAAACTAATTTAAGGGAGGTCATGGTCCTATTTCTGGGGAAAGACCTTATTCATCAAAGCTCATTTACTATAGCAGCCAATCAGATTCTAGCTCTCATTTTCTTTTTACATAATAGAGAATGTCAGCTAAAATCTGATTGGTTGCTATGGGCAACATCTCCACTTTTCCAAACCCACAGCTTAGTAAATCTAGCCCCATGTCTTTTTGAGCACCACTACACCACTTAAATGGCTGAGGTTACTAGCCCTGTTCCTGGTGGCGTTTATGTCTACTAGAAGAATATATTAAATGCAAGAATAAAGTGGAATGAACTATTCCATAGGGTTCATTTGCAGAAGGGTGTATTAAAACAAGGTAGTTTTAACCTTTTCCACACATTCGGCAACAATGGGATACAACCACGGATAATCTGGTTATGATGGATTTGGTCAGATTATTTACCGCCTTATGAAGAAAAAAGTAGATAGAATAGCAACACTGATGACTTGCATGTTGTATCACATCAGCCATTTGTAGCTACACAGATGCTTTGATCAGATGGGTTGGAAAGGTATCTCTTTCGAAAACAGAGTAAATGGAAGATATGGTTAAAAAGAAGTTTATTAAGAAGAAATTCTTAAGGTATGTTCAAAAAGATTGTCAAAAGTTTCTTGTGCACAATCATTTGCCATCTGATTGATACAACACCGGCCTCAAAAGTTTGGTGTAGAGGGAAAGTCTTTAAGCCGTGAGTCAATGAAATGAATTCACATTTATGTTGCCTATTTTTACCCAACGTATTGTGATCATGTGGGTATGCCGCAAAAATGATGGAGGGTAGCAGGGAGTTTGAAGAGAAAATTGGCAAATATATGATTTTTTTTCTCTTGAAGCCTCCTAGCAGTCCTAACATCCCAGCTATAATATCTTGACTCAGAGACACAGATGGGGTGAAGTATTCCATAATACTTCATAGAGAACTTCTCTTGACTTTCTGTTCAGCTGATGAAGAAGTTTGGAGAGGTCGGCCATGGAGTCATTTAAGAAATGTAGTTACCACATATAATTAGTCCATCTAAAGCAGAGGCAGAACTAGAAAGTTGTGGGCCCAGGTGCAAAAAATATGCTGTGGCCCTGATGATACCCCAGGTAACCCAGTGGGGAGCTTCGGCGGTGCGGTGATAAAGGCTGTGGGCCCTTGTATCAGCATGGGCCCCGGTGTCATTGTACCTGTTGCACCAATGGTAGTTCCACCTCTGATCTAAAGATGTGTTTAAAAAAACATTTTTCTTTGCAGTTTTTATTTGTTTAGTAATGAAGGAATAAATACAAATACATAAACATAACTTAATTCTTACTTACCCCCTTTAAAAGAGACAACCACTAGTGCTCATAGCTTAAGCTGGTTACACTATAAGGTACCTCTCTACATGCAGCAGGCTATGTTGTAAACATTATCTGGCATAATGGAACACAGCCCAGTCAATTCAGATTAAAGGAATCAAGACAGGAATGAAGCATTGGTATCTCTCTGCATTCCCAGTAACACTAGCCACATGATAAAAGTACCAGACCTCATCTCAACCAATCCAGAATGGTCAGTTATCTTTAGTGATAACATTTTCAGAAAAAAACAACTAGAAAACACTAGGAAACAATGGGGGACAGAGGACCGGATCCAGAACTAGGAGTGTATTGCGGGCATACGGAGTGGTTCCGTGTGACCACATGCTTCTAGGATTCGTATGTGAGTGGAAAGAGCACTCTCCAACTCACATACAGAATTCTGGACACATATGTGGTCCTTATGTCCAGGACTTCCATGGATAACAGCGGTATCGCACATGCACTGTATGAATGGGACAGACAACATACGAATCCAGCGTGCGTTATGTCGCCTAGTGTTTCTTAGTTCTGAACCATGCCCAGAGTTTTTATCCATTGTTCTTAGCGGAAAAAGGGCATTAACAATCAAAATGACGAATGTCTACTGGTATTTGTCAAGTGTTACTTGTCCATCAGCTCCATGCTGTTCTCGTAGCAGGGACAGTGGTTCCAAGTTAGTATTTTCAGTCCTGCCAATGTTACCATGGAAACCATTGATTGGTTACTTAAGTAAGTGCTTGAAATTGGTTACTCCTGGGCTAAACCATGTTGATTTCAGGGGAGTCATATTTCATCTGTTGCAAACAGTATTAGAGATGAGAGGTGACGTTTCCTATCCCAAGTCTAAATAACAGTGTGTTAGTAAAGCTGGTCATTATATGTGTGCAGTAAGCAATTCAAAGATATATCCCTGCATGCAAAGAATACAATTAACTTGACTCCCCCTGAAATCAACATGGTTCTGCCCAGGAATAACTTTCCTCTCTTAATTTCAAGCTCCTTCTTAAATCTGGATCCAGCCCATAGGGTCTGATCTAGACTTAAGTAGCAGAGCAAGAACATGGTGGGGTACTGGCTCTTCCAATCAATTACTTAGCATTGCTAGGTTTTAAGAGCTGCCTAAAATATATGCATTATTTTAAATATCTCTGTCCAGAGATATTTTCTTAGTGTATGAGTCCAACACACTTCCATAAACGTCCCATGCGTGATGTGTGTGACCTCTCCGTGACACTTCACATATCTTAACACTAACTTAATAATATAATAAAACACACCGACAACTTTGTTGGGAATTAAATACATTTTATTAAATTCACTTACTGGATTGGTTAAGCCAATTAAGTTTGATGGGGGCCAATAAAGCAGGTATCTTTGTACATGCTTAATAAAGCTGAATCATATTTGCAAAAATAAACAGAACATTGATTATGCATCACGCGAGGCCGTCCATATAGACGTGCATACAACCTCAGGCAACAAACAACCAAATTCCAATCAAATATGGTTACCTCTTGTAACCTTGGGTGATACCAATGGGCAAACTCTGACTCCAAATTAACCAACAAAGCAACACAATGTTAAAATAAACAACCTGCTTTCCGGCAAGCTGGTCGCTCATGACCAGCAACCTATCAGTTGTACAAACTTGTTAAGTTTAGGAAAAGCATAACATGGACATGGCACTGCTTAACTTGTCCAATGGAGTTTATGCTAGCCCTGGATATATGTCATTAGTATTGTCACAGAATATTCTAGAAACTCCAGCATTTTTATATATAGCATGTTATTATTCAACAATAACTTTGTTTTCAGTTTCACCAATGCTCTTTTACACATAAAATGTAATTTACACTGTATTGTTTTAAAAATAATATTTATTTAAGCTTTCATCTTTGAAATGGACTTTCAAATAGTCCAGCAAATCTAGTTTGTAACCAAGGCAACGCACTTTTAGATTCTAATGGGTGAAGTAATTCTGTCTAGATAAACTGTCTGTATTTTTCTGTTAAATATACACAAAATATCCAAATCAGTAGTAAGCAAATGATGGCAATATGGCCCGGATTCACAACACCGTACTTGTTGCACATACGGTCTTAAAATGCCGATAGTAACTACTACGCATGTGTAGTAACTATTTTACGTAATCTACATATAGTTTCGTTATGGAGATTGCGTATATGCGGTCTTTAAAGACCGCATATACACAATCTACGTATCCATGGCAGGTTAGGATCAGGCTGCCGGAAATAAACATAACATTGATTATGCATCACGCGAGGCCGTCCATATAGACGTGCATACAACCTCAGGCAACAAACAACCAAATTCCAATCAAATATGGTTACCTCTTGTAACCTTGGGTGATACCAACGGGCAAACTCTGACTCCAAATTAACCAATAAAGTAACACACTGTTAAAATAAACAACCTGCTTTCCGGCAAGCTGGTCGCTCATGACCAGCCACCTATTAGTTGTACAAACTTGTTAAGTTTAGGAAAAGCATAACATGGACATGGCACTGCTGAACTTGTCCCATGGAGTTTATGCTAGCCCTGGATATATGTCATTGGTATTGTCACAGAATATTCTAGAAACTCCAGCATTTTTATATATAGCATGTTATTATTTAACAATAACTTTGTTTTCAGTTTCACCAATGCTCTTTTACACATAAAATGTACTTTACACTGTATTGTTTTAAAAATAATATTTATTTAAGCTTTCATCTTTGAAATGGACTTTCAAATAGTCCAGCAAATCTAGTTTGTAACCAAGGCAACGCACTTTTAGATTCTAATGGATGAAGTATTGCTGTCTAGATAAAATGTCTGTATTCTTCTGTTAAATATACACAAAATATCCAAATCAGTAGTAAGCAAATGATGGCAATATGGCCCGGATTCACAACACCGTGCTTGTTGCACATACGGTCTTAAAATACCGATAGTAACTATTACGCATGCATAGTAACTATTTTACGGAATCTACGTATAGTTTCGTTACACAGATTGCGTATATGCGGTCTTTAAAGACACAATCTACGTATCCAGGGAGGTTAGGGTTAGGCTCCAGGGGAGGGAGTTTTAGGGTCAGGCTGCAGGGGAGGGAGGGTTAGGGTCAGGCTGCAGGGGAGGGAGGATTAGGGTCAGAATGCCAGGAAGAGAGGATTAGGGTTAGGGTGGTGAGAGGGGAGGGTTAGGGTTAGAATTAGGAAAAAAAAGTGGGAGACTATTTTTACTAAGTTTTCAGAGCACCAAACGCTCGGTGCTCTGTGAATTGATTGCAATGCCTCCTCGAGGCATATGCAATCAAAATCCCAGTCAGTTCGCAACTGGCTGAGAGGAAACGGCACTTTCGAAATTGGGCCATTCTAACCGGAGACCCACACCCCTAAATAACAGTGTAAAAACAATTCAAAGATATATCCCTGCATGCAAAGAATACAATTCACTTGACTCCCCCTGAAATCAACATGGTTTAGCCCAGGTGTAACTTTCCTCTTTTAATTTCAAGCTCCTTCTTAAGTCTGGATCCAGCCCATAGTGATTAGACGTATTGCATGTACATAATAATCAGTGATTATCACTTGTATAACACTGCTGAGATCATGAGTTTGATTTTAGACTAGGGATAGAGGAGTATTAGTAAATATTGCTGTTCTCTTGCCAGTTCGCTACAAGGAACAAACACATAGATGGTATAAAACACCAGACCTGCTTTTTGTTCCTTGTATTCATAGTGGTCACTTTTGATCCTTGGCTGCACCTTTTCCATTTATATACACACTCGCACACATTTCATATATTTGAATAGAAGTGCAGCCTGTGTTCTCTTATTACAAGGAGAAGCAAGCCTGGATATGGTAACAGTATATTTTTAGTAAATGAAGCTCTATATTCTTTACACTATGTAAAAGGCCTAGTCCAGCGATGTGTGCTGGGATTTGCAAGTCTATTTTAATATTATTTTCCAATCAAAAACAGAATTAGAGAGGTTTAACATTGAGACTTACTTGTAAACCAGTGAGAAGGCTTCAGAACAAATTGCAGGACAAGGGACCAGCTTTACTAATATGTGTCCAAGAGCTGCTGGAAAGTGTGCTCTGGTCACCTTTTCAAACACAGAGCTAAAGGTGTTGACATCTGCCATCTTGCTGTTGATGTCCCCTCCTCCTGTATCTAGTATACTGCCACCATGAAGGACAAGAGCAAGGACATGTGTCTTACAGCTGCTTGGTGAAATCACATCCTACAAAAAAAACACAAAAAAATGTACTTTTGTTACTTTAGTCAATTAGTTAAGAGACGGACCTGGTATTCTGGCCTGTTCAATTACACAGCAGCTTCTAATGTTATAAGCTGTGCACACTTTTACTTCCTCGGGATTGCGTGCTTTTGCTTACATTTCTATAAGGGCGACTATGTTGTAGTGTCATACATGATTAGAGGAATTTTACCCAAATGGTTAATCCCGCGTCTGAAACATAGGGTTGGATCCACATGAGGACGATAGCCCACTTAGGCACGCATGCGCCCAGATGTTATGTTAGTATTTCTACTATAAAGAGACCTATGGCGGTCAGAATAAGTGTAAGCAGCTGCAAGAGAGGCTCTGCCAGCTCTCTCCACATTCAGAGAAAAAACCAGATAGTTCAGAGCTAAAATATATATATAAAAATAAAAATATTAATGTTAGGTGTTGATGAGCGAAACAAACGGCAGGAACCTGGTTTTAACAAGTTTTAATCATATGAATCAATTTAAAAACAACAACAATGGAAACCTAAACCTGCTTCAGATTGAAAAATAGTCAATATTTAGAAATTCGTAAAAAATAAACTGTGTAAATAATTACTGCGACCTAGGGTCAGCCGTAGTATCAGGGACCGGGGACTCACACACCCCCTTACCGCCGTTCACACAGCGGATAGTATAAAAAAAGAAATAAAAAGACCCTAAGAAGTATCAGGTCTTTTTATTTCTTTTTTTAGTACCCAAATTTAGTCAATCGGATTCTTCCCTACCCTGGTTTAGGTTTTTGTCACCTGCGTAAATGGCGGTGACACTTGGGTTACGTTTCAGGGGCGGGCCCAGGTTCAGCGGGTAAGTTGGGAGTATCTTGGCCACTTAACTGGGGGGTACTTGCAAGTGGGGTGGATACATGCCCCCACTTTGGTGAATTTATAGATGCCCAGTTAAGTGGGGTGGTTACATGCCCCCACTTGGGTTGATTCATAGGTGCCCCATTAAGTGGGGTGGTTATATGCCCCCACTGGTCGTTAAAGGCCTTACCAGGGGTTTAACCCCCTTTGTTGTTTGGCTGTGCACTGCCTTCTGCCGTCACCATCTTGATTTTGTTTATTGTTATTGTCATTACTATTGTTGTTTCTATGGTTACTGCTATTGTTGGTCATTATGCCTTTTATGGTTATTTGTATCAATGTTATTGATCATTATTCAATTGTCATGGTTAATGCTGACATCTTATTGTTATATTGCGTGATCAAGTTTCACTGGTTATCATTATTCATAGCTCTGCTATGCTTATGAATAAATTTAAAGGGGCTAGGCTGAGCCCCTTTTTTCCAAAAATTCCTTGTCTGTTTTACTGGTGTCATGGTAATGGGGACAGGGGTGAGGGGGAGGCAGAGGGAGAGTCACAGAGTAAAGGTGCTGATGCGCCGACTCAACCTTCAGGCGTTTATGCACTTAATGTGAGCAAATCTCCTTAAAAATAAATTATTGTCATAGTTTTGCAAACAGCTGAAACCAAAAATCATGTGTCCAATATTTTTAAAAAAATATTGCTGTTCTGCTACTGTTGTGTTCAAATGGTCCACGCTTATACATTAATTCAGATAAAAATCTACTACATTTTTAAATGCTACTTATAACAATGGTCATAAGGAAGGTGATGTTTGATTTGCAACTGTTCCACAGCTTGAGTTGAAATAATGTCTTCTCCTGTAGTTTTATAACATATGGACAACTGTATGTCTGATGATAGCATACATATTTGGAAGTTCAAAGTTGCTAATTTTTTTTTTTAACATACATTCATATATTCATTCCTGAGGATGCTTAACATTGTACTATCTTGTGAAATAAAAAAAAGGTTTTCCTATATAACATGTTTTAATGTACTTACAAATAAATGTGTTGTCATGAAATCCATTTTTTCACACACGATTACGTGTACCTAAAAACACAATTTGCTGTATGACTTATTTGCAATATATTTCAACATTACATTCCCATTAATAATTTTACAATTGTCATCAAACATTGTTAAATTTTATGCAATATTAAAAGATTTATGCACACATTGCAATGAATAAAGGTTACATGTCAAAGCTAAATCACTCACCTCCAATAATGCAGTTATTTCTCCAACTGAGCTGTAATAGCAGTGTAATGTGAGCTTTGATGGTCCACTTTATTATGTCAATGATTACTGTCACAGGTGTTACAAATGTGTAATCAAGATTTAAATGCAAACGCATGGAATTCAAGCGTATTTATCCGCAACTTTAATCCCCCTTTTGACTATTTACGTTTTCTGAAAGCAACCTTAACTTGAACGTTCGCATTGCTATCGGAAATGTAACGTTCGCAAAAACAACCGCACGTTTAGACCATTACCACTCCCACTTTCCTGTATTTACATTCCGTGTAACGCATACTAATTAGTATTCCGTCCGATACTTTTAAATCGTACGCATTTACTGATGTACGTATTTTACTTACGCATCGCATTAATTACGTTTCGTAACTACTTTGTCAGCGCATGCGCAATACATGATTTTCCCCCCTACTTACGCTTTTTGCGTGCGTATCTTTTCAAACGTTCTTAATTCTGAATCTGGTCCTGTATTATGTATTGGTCATCTTAAATATAGTTGCCTTCTACCAGATTATTCAACTTTATGTCCTGGACCCTGTTATCTTTTTACTGTGGTCTTTGAGTTTTGTTGTTGATTCATTCAGTTTTTTTGATTGGGATCAATAGGCATCAGTACCTCGGACATTTAATTTGATTTATTTTGTTTATGACGGGAAGGGGAGTCTTAGGGTCAGGCTGCGGGGATGGGATTCTTAGGGTCAGGCTGCGGGGAAGGGAATCTTAGGATCAAGCCGCGGGAAGAAGGAGGGTTAGGGTCAGGCTGCAGGGAGGGAAGTTTTAGGGTTTGGCTACGGGAAGGGGAGTCTTAGGGTCAGGCTGCGGGGATGGGATTCTTATGGTCAGGCTGCGGGGAAGGGAATCTTAGGGTCAAGCCGCAGGGAAAGGAGGGTTAGGCTGCGGGGAAGTGGAGGGTAAGTATTAGGGTAAGGGTTGAGTTTAAATTCATACTCATCTTTCGCAGCAGTGTCTTCTGTCTTCCGTTGATCAATTGCTTAGCATCTGCGAGGCCAAATCAATCGATTTCCCAGCCAGTTGGCAGAAAGGGCCGTTGGCAGCGGAGACCCACACCTGTTTCCTGCTAGGGCTTACTGGAAACCATCTTCAGATTTTCTTTTTATTTATGTTTTGAATTTAAACCCTAACCTTGTAAAAGCTTGTTTCATAAAGTGTTTATTGTCAGTTTCAGGGGCACTGAGGTATAAACACTTCTAATTGTTATAGAATTAATTTATGGTCCTTTGGCAAACATTTAGCATATAAATAAACTGGTATATATACAAGCTACAGATCTCCCTTTCGTAGCTTGTTTTTCTTTTTTTTTTTATATACATTTCTTAATACACCGATCCCCTGTAACAATTCAAGGGCATTGCTATTTGAGGGCATTAGATGCCCTGGAGTGAGCTACAAGTACAGACAAATAAAGGTTGCTACAAATAACAATCATCTTCTCTGCACATTACAGTAAAGGAAGGTTAATTAGAGACTGTCCAATGGTGAATCAATACTTTAATCTATTAAATTATAATTAGTTTGCCTTTCTAAGCAACAAGTAGGTTATTCTGTATAAACTGAAGAAAGTGGTAGACATACTTTCTCATCCTTATGAAAGTCTGTGTAGAAGAGAAATATAGTTCTTTATATGATAATATATTATTTTATTATTATTATTATTATATCTTAATAATAACATTTATTTATAAGGTGAAACAAAGGGTCAACAGCACTGTACAGAGCCATAGACATAACATGAATATTGATGTATAAGTGATGGCACAAAACAAAAATACAAAACAATATACGCATCAATGCATAGGGGAAGAGAAGATGGGAGGAGGTGGAGAACAAGAGGATAGAGGTCCTGGACCAGGTTCAGAGATGGAAAATAAAAGAGGAAAGTTACACCTGGGCAAAACCATGCTGATTTCACAGGGAGTCAAGTTATTTGTATTCTTTGCATGCAGGGATATATCTTTGAATTGCTTACTGCACACAGATACTGACCAGCTTTACTATCACACTGTTATTTAGACTTGGGCTAGGAACTGCCACTTCTCAGCTATAATAATGTTTGCAACAGATGAAATATGACTCCCCTGCAATCACCATGGTTTAGTGAAGGAGAAACTTTCCTCTTTATTCCTTCTCTCTATTTTCAATCTCTGAAACTGGTTCCCTGATTGCAAGAGCTTACACCAAGGTTGCCGACTCTCCCGGAATATCCGAGAGGCTCCTGAAATTTGGGCAGTATCCCGGGAGAGCCGGCAAAGCTCCCGCAAAACCCAACCAGCTCAATTACAACTGTAATCCCTAGAGTTACTAGGGATGGGTGGGGCTTAATGATGTCATCAAGTCCCATGTAAAACTAGAGATTACATGAATGATTGGCAGGGGGTAAACTTAATGACGCAATTTGCATAAATCGCGTCATTAAGCCCCGCCCCTTGCAGCAATCTATGGCTTCCCTCCGGGAGAACCTAACAGTGTGATAGTAAAGCTTTATAAAGTTGGCAACCCTGGCTTACACTCTACATAGGGTAGGCTAACAGGAGACTCATAGGGAGAAAGGGAGAGGGAAAACTGGAGTTAGGGAA
>WWET01000602.1:283993-299699 GCA_011038615.1 Limnodynastes dumerilii
ATATTCCTGCTCTCTCTCTCTTTAGCGGTCTCCATTTGGGCAGGGCCGTCCCTACCTATAGGCATGTATGAGAATTGCCTAGGGGGGGCGACACAAAGTCTGGGATATCCATTTAAAAAATTCAGACAGCCCAGACCGTTACTGTGGAAGGTAGAAGGAAATCATTGCGGCAGCCAGTGCCGGCTAAAGACAGCCTGGAGCGCCAACTGTTGCTGGGAACTGATCCACAGTGTTTGTGTGTCTTCTCACTGGGTCCCTTGTCTTGTCCAGCCTTCTTACACGCACACATAGGAGCTGCAACCTGCTGGGTGTCCTGCAGCCAAGCCTAACCTCACCATCACAGGCTCTAGTGAATACCAGGCCCCATTGAGACTCTGCATCCGGGTGAGTGGTTTCCTAACAATAATTCATTCAAACTAGACTATGAGACAAGGTTTTTATCAGCTGACAAAATCTATTTTTATATAGTGACTGCCACTGGGATATAGCAACAACTCAATAGCAATTATTAGAGTAACCTTTAGCCTCTGTGGGATAGAGACCTACAAAGAAACCTCCCAGAGACGATAAACCTTATGCTGAGTATTAAGATTTTCTCTGTTCCTTTGGGAAATCGGGTAATATGAATATTGGAGTTACAGCTTTGACTCCTCTATAATATCCTTATAACTAGTAAAAGTAATATAAGACAAGGCTTCATTCTGCAGAAATAGAAAAACTGCTAATAGAAAACAACAAAAGTGGATATGCATTTAATAAAAATAGAACGTTTTGTTAAACAAAATCACAAAACCTTTATACAGCAGTATTGATTCAAAAGAAAAAAAAATCTAATTTATTTGTAAACAAACGTCAAAATTTTAGTAATGCAAAAGGAAATGCTATTAAAGTTTCTTACTTGGAATACATAAACATATGTTACATTTTGGTAAATTAAAATCAAAGACAATTTAGGGGGAAAAAAATAATGTTTAATAACCCAGACAAACTATAACACAAAGGCCTGTATTCAGAGTACCGGACATATAAACATGTACGTCTGGTGTTTAGCGATTTTTACTACTGCACATGCGTAGTAATTTTTTAACGTACTCTACGTATCTTTTTCTTACGTAGATTACGTAAATGCAGTCTGAAAGATATAACATATACGTCCGGTACTCTGAATACGGGCCTAAGAGCCATGCTACCCATCTTTACCTACCTGCCCTCACAGCTCACCTCAGTGCCTCATAGCAACTATCTCTCTCACTTTCTTCCTGGTGTTCCCCTTACTACTACTCTGGCCCATCATCGTCATACTTTTACCTAGTAAGTCTATTTAATTTTACCATATTGTTAATTTGCTGCCAGTTATGTCTTTACTGTACATGCTGTGTGCTACGAAGCTGCTCCCAGGATGTGGAATCTAACTGGGGCCTGGTCTTCTAGGAGCCTGTAGTGGTGGGGACAGGCTTGTGCAGCAGGTCACCCAGCAGGTCACGATCCCTGGAAGACAGCCCCAGGTGAAATGAAGCACTAATAACCAGATGGCGAGGGTGAATAAACCAAAAGTATTTATTAGTGTAAACAACAGAATACAGGTAAACGGAGAATGTGAACTGGGAGCTACAGTAACAAAACCAGGAACAATACGAAACCTACAGACTATAAACACTAAAAATTGTAAATCAGAGGGTACACTGAGCACAATATAGTAGAAATCCAAAACACTAGAAGCAGGAGCACAAGGGTAAACTAGATACAATGGGCCTGATCCAGACCTACGCTCATGAAACACTCATGTGCGTAGCGTATTTACGCCGGCGTACCTACAATGCACTCCCATAGGAAATCCCCTTGGTCGTACTTGTTTTGCTTTTTTACGCCCATCAAACCCTACCCTAACTTTTCTAATCGTAACCGCGGGTGTCCATAAGCTCATTGCGTAGTTACGATGCTTAGCACGCCCATACTGTATGATTTAAATGCCTCACCCCGCCCTTGGTGCGTATTTACGGATTTCATATGGCAGGCATGCCCCCTCGAGAGTAAATACGAAGCTGTTACGATCAAGGCCCATACGCTCAGAGCGTAACATGAGCGTAACATCTGCCCCGCGCATGCGCAGTAAGTACAAATACCCGTTTTTACGTTTACAACCGAGCGTAGGTCTTGATCAGGCCCAGTGATACAAATGTACTGAAATACAAACAGGAGTCCAGACAACAGTGAAAATTAGAGCACGCGGAAAACCCAAAAACAAACATACAAATGAACATGACCCAAAAACATACACCCAAAATCAAGGAACAGTACAAGGGGAGCTGGATCACAAACATGCAAGGCAGCAGCAGGACTGGAATGAACAGAAGGCTGGCAAGGCAGATCACAGAGCATACACACACCAGGAACTCAAGATAGCAATTACAATGACCAGCAAACAATCAGTGAAAGGAAGACCTATAAGTGCAGGAAGAGCAGGTGGAAGATGATTAATGAAGCATCCAACAGCAGCCCCTAGGGGAAGTTCAGCATAATGTCCATGGAACACAAACTAGTCCAAGATTGCCCCCAGGGGTGAGACAGGATATTGCACAAGTTGTTCACAAGGTGTAACACTGTGTTACCATGTATGGTGCCCTATAAGCATTACTCATAATAAAATGTGATTGAATGGTGGTGATGGAGGACCTGGGAATGCCTTACATTAATCATAGAAACAGAATGTCCAGGGACAAGGGAAAAATGATGGCAATCTACCAATTGATTTAAAATCCTTTTAATTTCATTTGCTAGGGGTTTCTATATGTAACATATGAATGGAAATGACACAAATGGGTATGGCTACATAAACCTGAACGGGTTTAATGTTCTCACTTGATTGCATGCTTTGTAGCTTTTAAATACCAATGTCTAAGGGCAGGGTGTAAAGGCAAGTGGATAGGGTTTTTGTCATGAATGTCTGACACGGATGACCTTTTGTACTGCTTGATATAACGCTCTCAGAATTGCTATTCTCTACATTGTCTGCCTGCATGCCGATAGAGGATTTTTCTCATAGCACAGATACCAGTTTAATGCAGTCCAATTAAAATATAATGCTACAAATAATTTACCAGGGAAGCTTTCTCTTGCAGTTTCATGTGTTGTTCTCACACATGGGAATTAGCATTCCAAATGCCAACTGACTGTTATAATACCTAACACAGCTATCAGCTGTATGCTGACCCTTTCTTCATCTTATCAAGAGCAGCACATTCCCGATCAGCCTGTGTCACATCTGCCAAGTAAACTGGAATTAGCTACCTACATGTCTCATCACTCACATGTGACAGGCTCTTTTGTTAGAAATTACAAGGGTTTTATTCCTGTAGGTAGGGAATGTATCAATTTCTAGGTAAATGAGGTGGATTTCTTGATAATGCACTGATCAAACTACTACATTTTTGCAATTAATTGATTGATTTTCCAAAACAGATAGATTGAATAATTTGTTGGCGTTCCTAAAGACTATTTAGCATGTTTTAACTCCCCTAATAATGGGGTAGATCCAGACCTAAGTGCTTGATACGTTTCCTCGCTTAGCGTATTTACACTAGCGTATTTCCTGTACACTTCCCTCGCTTGTACGTACTTTGGCCGTTTTACGCTTGCCAAACCCTACCTTAACTTTTCAAAGCGTAACTACTGATGTACCTAAAGGCTTCATGTATGTAAGCACGCCCAGACTGTATGTTTTAAATGCCTCACCCCGCCTCCAAAAGCGTAATTACAGGTGTCGTATGGATGTCATGCCCTTTCGTTCATAGTTACGCTGTTAAAACGTGGCTGGTACGTACGTTCAGAGTTACGTGGCATCTGCCGTGCACATGCGCAGTAAATACTAATGAGCCATTTTAAGTCAGTGGCAAGCGTAAAAGCACTCGTGTGCGGAGTTTAGGATCTGGTCTAATGTAAATTGAAATTTACTTACAAAAAGAAATCACATTCTATCAGACGTTTCATTAGCTCTGTGACGTTAACAAATCCTAACACTGAAACAATATTATGGCGTTCCAAGGGAGCACTTATTTAATACATAGTACACTATACTGCAGGGATGCCCATGCCCTGAACATTAAGACTGAGGACAAAAATATAAGATTTTGTCAATGCTTTTACCAGTTGCTTGTTTGCTACACTTGTGCGTGCGGGTCCTTAATCTGCAGCCATCTGGATGCTTTATCAGGGAAATGACCATTTACTCATCTTTAAATTCATTACTAATAGATGGCAATCTGTGCAAGAAACCCCCTCTATTTTTGTCTATTCACAGAGCAATGACGTTCTCTGCTCTGAAATCTCCCATTAAAAAGAGATAAATTACATTTCTTCTCCATCCACATCAATTAATCTGCTGAGCGGCTAAAGGAATTTATTTTTGGGTTGCATCCCAGTCAGCAATAGCCCTGACTAAACATATTTTCCTTTTGTGAAACATACAACAGAAATACAGATTAGATGTTTGCTGACTGTACTACAGAATGTTTCAAGAAAATGTAATCAGTCAGCAGCAAAAGACTTTAACCTTCTGTATTCACTGTATTGTTCTGTAAAACTTTAAATAACATTAAATGTGTTGTGTACAAATCATATGTTAAGAGAAAGTAAATTACAGAAACGGAAGCATGAATGTGATGACAGATAAGGGCCACATGCCCCATCCAGTCTGCCCAGTTGTTATTGTTGTTGTTTTTGTTTTATATATATACTGACCCTAAGTCCCATTTTACCCTTAATTTAGTTTGATATTTAGGAAATCCTTATATTTATCCCAAGCATGTTAATCTGTTCTACTGTGTTAGCCTCACCCACCTCAGATAGGAAGTTATTCCACTTATCTATCACCCTATCAGTGAAGTCATTTTTCCACACATTTCCTCTGAACTTACCGCCCTCCAGTTTATATTCATGTGTTCTATTACACCTCTTCCTGTCAAAAGTGTCATCCTACTCCACCTGGTAACACCCCTTCACATTAAGGGCCTGATTCAATTGCAGGCGGTATTTTAAAAAATTTAGCGTCGGAAAAAATATGACGCATTCGCCGGCAAAAAATCCCCTAATTCAATTGTTTTTATTATGCTGCGCTAAAACAGCAGGTAGCGAAATAAAAAAATTACGGGAGAAAAAAAAAACCTGATTCTAAACGCCGCAAATCACCTCCTGCTAGCAGGAGGTGCCCGGCGCTACTGAGAGGCTATTACCCAGTGATTGAAAATCACGTTCTCACGATACTTCAGGCACTGGGTAATAGCCTCAGTAGCGCTGCTAGCAGGAAGTAATTTGCAGCGTTCAGTGAAGGATTTTTTTTTTCTTCTAGCAGCTGCTCAGCGGTCCCTGGATGGCAGGGCATGGTGTCTAATGCCCTGGCCTCCATGGACATGCTGATGCTTGTAGTTCTACAAGCATCAGCATGCCCTGTTGGGGCACAACATAGGGCAGCGTTAAAAATACGCACCACTCATAGGTGCGGATTTTTATCGTTCAAAAACCGGCGTATTTTTAACGCTAGAAAAATAATTGAATTGCAAAAAAAAATATCGGCCGTAATTTTACAAAAAAATTGCGTTAAAAATACGCCGCCGAACGCTTTTTAGCTAATTGAATCGGGCCCATAATGCCTTAAGGTTGAGTCATTGTCTAGGGCCTTAACATATCAAACAGCCCCCCTCATAACCAAGTCCCAATAAACACGCAAGGTTGCTTAAGGACTCATCCGAGACCTTGTAATTCTATTGTTACAATAAAAAGTAAACAGTAAACAATAACAATAAACAATGAGAAAAACAATAAGTGCAATACCACTGGGATGGTAACGGAAGAAGGCAGTGCTGGACCCAGATTAAGCTATGCTTGACCAATAGCTATTAAGGTGGGATGAATTTTCGTCTCCACCGTCCGCTGGTGCCCGGTAAACCAAAGTGAAGGCATCTACCACCTCACTTGCAGAGGACGCCGCGACCACAGCCACGATGAAAATTGGCGGATGCTCCCGATTTACCCTGCTGGACCTGGACTCGCCCATCAAACGAGACCTGCGACTAAACCAGTTACCCAGGCTATGGGGAGAAGAATGCCCGTCGGGCTGTGTAAGCATGGGCCCCAGAACTAAATAAATTAGCAAGACACTGCCTTCCCGCTGTCCCATCTTTACTGGGAAAAACAATGACAGATACCGCTACCGATTGATAAGATAGGAAAATTACAACAAATGTTTCTCGACTTAGTCAGACAAAGTAAGGAAACCGCCATCTTCATTTCATTGACTCCAAACCTCTATCAAGATAGTGAAAAACACACATTCGACAATGATAGAGCATAATGTCTGCTGTAATGTTGACAAAGGTGTTCTTACTTTGTCGATAAGACAAATATTGTATTGACCTGGGTACCACATCAACAGCTATAACTTTAGTATTCCTTCATAATGCCGACATTTAAAACATCGACCATAAAAAATAATAATGAGCTGTTCAGACCGCATTTACGCAATCTACGTAAGGAAAAGATACGTAGATAACGTAAAAAATGTATTACGCATGCGCAGTAGGAAAAACACTCAACATCAGATGTATATGTTATACGTCCGGTAGTCTGCATACGGCCCAATAATACTAAGTTCCTTCCCTTGTCCCCACTCCTGCTCCTGGCTCTCTCCCTGATCTATCCCCTCTGTACATGCTGATCTATCCCCTCTGTACATGCTGATCTATCCCCTCTGTACATGCTGATCTATCCACTCTGTACATGCTGATCTATCCTCTCTGTACATGCTGATCTATCCACTCTGTACATGCTAATCTATCCACTCTGTACATGCTGATCTATCCACTCTGTACATGTTGCTCTTGGCTATCTCTCTGGATCTATGTCAGCTTTTTTCACTCCTGTCTTGTCAGCTGCTCCGCGCTCTCTGTCTTCTATTCTCTGTATTCTTTTCTCTCTTCCACTCTTCCGCTCAGTCCTGTCAGTTCCTACGTGCTCTCTCTCTCTCTCACTCTCTCTCCTCCCTTCTTTTTCTCCTGTGACCGCCACTGGACCTGATCAGAGGGATGCAATTTGTTCATTAGGGTTAAGGTTAGAATTAGGTTTAGGGTTACTGTTATGCCGGACACATTAACTGTTTGCATTACAATATGCTGTCTGACAGGTGTTGAATCAACGACTATGTCAGATAGAAAAATGGCAGTTTACCCTGTCGGCATTCAGACAACCGAATGAAAATTTGGGCAATAACCCTTTCAAGTGAAGAAATACTGGAGGGACAGAAAAAAGGGATATAAAACGGCACTTAGTTCTTCACGTTTATTTAATGAGTTGCATAATGCAGCAACACAGCAGCAATGTTTTTTTAAGCTTAAATATGGGACCTGTGTGTCAGGAACAGGGGTGTATCTATGGGTCCAGAACCCCTGGCAAAGTAAGGGACTGCTCCCCATTACCCATTTACTCCCAGTACTTCCATCATGTGCCTTCAGCCCCTCCCCCGTACTCCCATCATGTGCCTCCAGACCAACCAGTACTACCATCATGGCCCTCCAGCCCCCCCCCCTGGTAACAGAGGCATAAAGGAGAAAATTACAGATTGTGAGGTATTTTAGTTACTTGCTGCCTAATACAAAGATAAATAATATTTACCCTTCTGAATCCTAATCCATGTCCAACAGATATGAGTTCACGCTCAACTTTTCCATCTCCCTCATCAACTGCCAACCAGCACTCAGCATAGAAAAACCAGCTGGTTCCACTCTGAAGGTCTTTGATAATGACATGGCTAAGATACAAGCTTGGGGAGTAACCACCATTGTTGTGCCAAATGTGAATCTTCCATAATGGCCCAAGACTGTCAGGTACACTGATAAAATAAATAATAAAATTATATATTATACAGAATTAAAATAAAAGATAATACGTACAAAGAGATGGATCAAGAACTGCAATTAAATTACAGACAATATCCTCTGCACTCCCTTGCATATATTTGCTTCATACCTCTGAAGAAGCGGCTTGCACACCATGAAACGCATCAGGTGTTTTTCTTTGTAAATCGGGACTTTGATCCAGGGGTGTATTTATGGGTGCAGCGCCCCTTGCAAAGTATGACTGACTCCAGACCAGCGCTGCCTGCACTAGGTGACGCTATCTATCTCTTAGCCACGGGTGGCATCGCTGGGCGGCGTCCCCCTTTGGCTGGCGCCCCTGGCAGTTGCAATCCTGGCCAAGGGGTAGGGACACCTCTGGTCAGGAAACATTGCTGATGTGTTGCTATTTTATGCAACTCACTTAATAAGTGTCTAACTAAATGCCAATATATATATATATTTACAATTACAATATGATTGTCAGTTACCATATTAATAAATAAGTATAAGTAACAAACAAGACTGATAAACAATAAACTATCATCAGCACATAATACAGCTCTCTGCAGAAGCCACTATTTCTGCTTTGTGATTATTGTGTTTTTCATTATTTGCTAAAACATCCGTCTGTTGCACTGAGTGATAAATTAAGTGACACTTGCTATGTACATGTCTTCATTATTTGTTATAACATAAACAGGAAATTTGTGCTTACAGCAGATTGCATGTCAATTTTATTTACACATTTTGCCATACAATTTCCGTCCCCTGAGGCTTTGTACAGAAGGTCACGCAGAGAGTCTTAATCACTGATCACTCTATAGACAGGGCTACTTTTCCAGCTTTAAGAAGAGAATGTCTACAAACAAAAGCTGGCGTTCACCTGAAGACCGTAATACCACTGTTCCCATATGAAATCTCTAAGCCTCAAGCCATCTGGTGCACAGTTCTTGCCTGTCAAGAAGTTAATCTGTCAAGATTTAAATTCCTTTAAAACATATATAACATATGCTGTGAATTTCCCCAATCAAAAGAACCATTAAAACATATAATGCAGAGGATGGTATAATCCTCAGCAGTGTCAGATTCACAGGATATACAGGGAATTATTCTGATTGGCCAGTTGCCCTTTAAGTCCACCCAGCAGGCCATCTTTAGTTTGGAGAGAACTAGGGTATTGTTTGTATTAGGTTGTGGACCATGGGAAGGTTCTGAATCTCAGAAATGTTTTTTTCCCAGGGTCACAAAATTACTATTGGTTCCACATTTATTATTTACTACAATATTTTATAGTTATGTTGCACACACATTTGTTGTAATCTCAAGCCCCAAATATCAGTGTTCTGGGATCTTAACAAAAAAGTGGAATTTATTGCTATATGGTAGTCATGAGATCAAATATGGTCCAAAGTAATTCTCAATGTAAATGATTGTTTTTCCAATTATTGACATATAGGTATAAAATTCCGCAGTGTGCTCCAGCTGATGTGAATGGGCCTGATCCAGCTTTCAGTGCATACAGAAAAAGATCTGGAATCCACACGGAAGAGAGGAGTGCACTTCCCTATCACTCACCTCTCTTGTGCGGAGTTCTGGACACATAAGTTCTTCTCCTCACCGCAGATTCATTCCCCTGGCACTTAACTAGCATAACTGTCCCTGCCTTTGTGGTAGCGGTTAGGCATGTGGAAGACTGGTGTCAGTCTCCGCCAAGAAATGGCTGTTTTAGCAATAGAGACAGCCAAAAGCTCACTTACCCATTCATTTTCGTAACCCGTTGCCTACCGAATCCTTTGAACCCGCCACCTGCGGCAAACCCCACCGGAGAGGTGAATTACACTCTCCAGGGACTTTTAAGGTTAGGGTTAGACACTGGGGAAGGCTCTGGAGAAGGGAGGGTTAGGGTCAGCCTGCAGGAAGGAGAGCCTAGGCTTAGGCTGTGGGGAGCTGAGACTTAAGGTCAGGCTGCGGGGAGGGATTCTTAGGGTTAAGCTACAGAAAGGGGAGTCTTAGGGTTAAGCTACAGGGAGGGGGGGTCTTAGGGTTATTCTGCGGGGAAGGGAATCTTAGGGTTAGGCTGTGCCAACCCAATGGACACCCAGGTGCAAGGTGGCGCCATACTTAAATTATTATATATTTTTTTAAACGGGTGGGGGTGCAGTTTTTCACTTGCCCTGGGCTCCATCAAGCCTAGTTAAGTCTCTGGGTTAGGGTTATGGAAAGGGATGGTTATGGTAAGGATTAAGGGAAGGATTTGTGTAAATTTACATTCGGAGCACCGTCTTCAGGGCAAAAATTATCGATTTTGAAATAGGGCCATTCTTTCAGACCGCATTTAAGCAATCTACATAAGAAAAAGATACATAGATTACATAGATACATTAAAAAATTACTACGAATGCGCAGTAGTAAAAATTGCTGAACACTGGACGTATATGTTATACATCCAATACTCTAAATACGGGCCATAATATTTAACTGTCAACATTTTGACCTGTCAACATTCTGACTATCGTCATAACAACTGGCATTGATATTCCAGTTCCAGTAAAATTAGAGATGAAATATTATCTGTACTGAATAATATAGAATGGTGAACTATATAAATAATCTTGCATTTAGGTATACTGAGTAATAACATTTTAATAGTTTTCTGGGAGTTAAATGGTAAAAGCAATGAAAGAAACAGCTAAATACAATGTAAATAAATTAAGACTAATGTGACCAATCTATGTGTATAATATTAAATTCTACTCATTAAAACTGATGGTGTTGGATTCTTCATTTTGCTCATGATGAACTATGGCTCTCTTCAGTTTTCATGGTCACATTATGCCTTCTTGAGCAGTTTGGGCACTACAATAAATTAATAAGGGACTTGAATATTTAGAGATAAAGATTTGAGTGGGAAGATCTAGGTAATCAGACATGTTCTACACACTCCAGAGAAATATTTGAATAATAGATACAATTATGTTCAACTCATTGATTGATGTCACAGTGGTCTGCTGTCATTGATGCAGATTATGGAGAAAATGGGTAGCTCTTCTTTTTCAAAATGAATAACTGAGGGCTTTATAATGTACTTGTGTAAAAATAAAAGGATTGTTCACCAATTGTTAAACACTTTTCTGATTGACTAGAAAGATTTTTCTTTACGTTATTTGTAATAGACAATGTCTATGGATTGCAAGTGTCACCAATCTAAGTCAGTACCATTATGCCCACATTACCTAATTACCAAGATAGCAGTGTTCCTACCACACATTAATAAAATCTCGCAGCTCAGAGAGCTGAGTAATATCCTGCTTAATAAAATCTACTCTCAAGATGTGACTCAAGTACAGAATGTGTCGACTAAAGTTTTTCATTATGAAGAAGATAAAAAAATATATATATTCCTTCTACAGTGTCCCAGATATGAATTATTACATCAGTTAAAACACTAATCCAAAGATGGGTTCAATGTTATAAAAACCTCTGAAGATTGAGCTATAAGTAACGAGCAATTAATGAGCAAATATGCTCGATCCATACTTTAGACGTTTCAGATAGCTCCTAACAGGGAGTATACAAAGTACAACTTAGTATCATAGGACCATATTCACAGATACGAGTGAGTTAAGTAAGGAAAGATCCGCACCTAATTTACCCAGTGTGCCCCTATCCCATCCACCCTTTTTAGGTACCTTATGTCACTTACGAGTGCTATAGGGCTACCTTATCTAACCGTGTGGAATTTCCTTCTTAAGAAGGAAACTTTGCATGGACATTGCCTTCCCCCTCCGCCCTCCCCGGGTAAGGCTGACTGATTCATATTGTCCACCACCCATTGCCATTTTAAGGACCAATGGATAGGAAATTTAAAGAATGGGTCCTGCTGTCAGATGTCTGTGTATGGATATAACGGAGCTACAAACACAGTGAAATCGGGTCTAAAGATCTGGTGGTCCTTGTCACTAAAGACACCAATCCCGAATGAATACAACTTTGGCCATATGAAAGGATTGGGAGCAAAGGGTCAGATTCTGATTTCCAAATTATTCTGAGAATCTGTGCGTTTTAATTGTATTGCAGCTGCTCCACACACTGCACGTTTGTTAAAATCTGTGCCAACCAATCAGAACTCATTCTAATCCAGCCAGACTTAACAAGTATGACCCAAAAATATTGCTGGGTGAGTTCAAGAGTGCGTGATCTCTCTCGGTCAATTTATAGTCTAGGCATTATCACTAAATGCCTTCCAATCCAGGTGTCCGTACCTCCAGGAATTTCCAAGTGCTTGAATAGGAAAACTTTAGGTGGCCTCTCAATGTTGTATGTCTGTCTGTACAAGTGGAAGTTAAAAGCTAAAGGTTCAGTGCCGTCCATTGCTTGCAGATGTAAATGGGAATGCTAAAGGCCCAATGTGGTGGGTACTTTTTCTGCTAACTGAAAAATATAGCAATTTACTGTTGAACTATGTAACTGGAATGATGGGTGTAATAATTAAAAGCTTTTCAGCCCTAGACTGTCATTGGATCTCAGAGAGGTCTGTGAAGGCTGCATAAGGTATTGCCCCTGGTATCAGGGCTGTAACTAGGTGTGTGCAATAGGGAAAGTCAAAGTGAAGTGGGGCACCATTAAGTTTGTTTTTAAAGTTAAAAGTGTTATGAATTTAAGTTGGAGGCGCCATTTTTCTTTTTTGCCCCTGTCACTAAAATTTCTAGCTATGGCTCTGCTTTAGAACATTCTATTTAAGAGTAAATACAATGGAAACTTTCTATGTCTCTTAATAGGCTCTCCTCCAGTATTGGGTTCTGTGCACCGGTTGAAATATTGAATACCTAACTCCAAAAATATACATACATGGCACAAAATAAGACTCACCTTTGATCAATAGAAACCACATTGATTGCCCCATTAACAAGGCCTCTAGCCTATCGTGTATCTCTATGAATTTGAATTTAAAGTCCAAAATACAGAGGGCTCAAATCAATTAGCTTCGCATCGGCACCGGCGCAGCGCATACTTTTTCCCGTCATCGCAGCTAATTGAATCGGACCCAGAGATTCAGGTAGTGAATTCATGGGTCTGCATGTGTATAGAGAAGGTTGCTAGCGGATGCTAGACTAAAAAAATATTGCAGTATAATGAATGTTAAACAGCATTAATTGTGGAGTAATTACTGAGTAGTCCTGCATTTTCATGTGACAGGTTATAACAATGTAGAGCAATAAAATCCATTATTTATATATATAATGATACTAATTCACTTTTATAGTTTCATCTATAACACACATGAAATATGAGCTCCACATGCTCTGGAATTATTTTAGGCAAATGTTTATCATTTTATCCTTGTAAAAACGCACTTCAGAGGGATGACATGGTATGATACTTGCACACCCCTCTATTTTATGTACACTATTGCTTTCAGTAATATAGTCTGGTCTATATTTATGTCAAATAGTGCCTTTAATTGCTCCTTAAATATTAATACATATACACTTAGAAAATGTGGACTGGCACACACTGATCTTCAGATAAATATGTTTATGACACACCACAGCAGGGGTGTCAAACACAAGGCCCGCGGGCCAAATCCGGCCCGCCAGACCTCGTCTGATGGCCCGCGGTGGCGGCGCCAGCCTTATATTAGTGGAGGACATAATATTTTAATATAGAGCTGCAGTAGCATTTTACAGCTGCAAAAAAAACCTGTATTTGACTTCACAGGGTTGGCTGTGTGCCTAGTGTGTGAGCTTCACTGGGGCAGAGACTGATGTGACTGGTTACTTAAACATTGTAAAGTGTTATATAATGTGATATTGCTATATAAAAGCACATTGATAGATAAATAATAATAGTCTCAGATTTGTCTAGGTTCCCTTTTGCCACCTTATTTATGAATAACTGATCTAGATTTAAGGGCATTGTGCAACATAAGTCCTCTGCAATGCGATCGTAAGGCATAAGCAATCAATATCCCAGTTCAGAAATGGCTGGGAGCTAACAGTCCTATCGAAATAGGGCCGATCGCAACAGGGACCCACACTCATTCCGCTCACATGTATGGCACTTACGTACCTTGGACCCTACCCTTTTAACTTTAACACACTCACCCCACGTAAAATGGGGCTACTGTGTAATGAAGATTCATACATAAGTTCTTAACCAAGCCCTTACTGTTTGATTTAAAAACCTCTCTCTACCAACTATGTGCACACGTTGTATGCATGGGGGGTCATTGTACCCCGCCGTCAGAAAGACTAATACTGCGTTCACATCACCACTAAAAATCCGGGGTTTTGACCTTAGACCCAGGTTTCAGCGGTCATGTGAAACATCCCCTCTGTCTGGAACTGGGTCTAATGACCTGGCAATTGGACCTGGGAAAAAAGAAGGATTTGGTGTCAATATGAAAGGTCCCGTGTTGTTTTTTAAACTTGGTCCCTCACAAAGACACCTGATTGGAGTATTTGTTTACTATTGCTATGGCACCTGTCCACGGTTCAGGAATCTCCCGGGTCTACCCTGCAGCATTTTAAGGGTCAGAGACCTTTTTTTTTTACCAAATCACCCTGCAATAACCTGGGTTAAAAATACTGGGTTATTGCAGGGCGGTGATGTAAAAGCGATGCTAAAGTGCAGAATCAAGGAACGTGTGTTGCAATATCTAGCTGCTATTCACATACATATATACGCAAAAAAACTCACATTCAGAATATGTAAATTGGCTTTCTGTATTCAGTCCAATGTCAGTAGCGGTTTTATGTGACGTTTTCCACAATGGTCCATAAATGTGCCTAGGTGGCATGGATTGTATAACAGGCCCGATTTTGGCCTGATAATTGCAAAGATGGAAAATATGTCTCATTCATTGCTGCTCTGCATAGCAAAGCCATATAGAGCAATGATTAGGGAGGACAGTAATAGATGACTTTGGTCACACCTCCACCATGATTTGGTCACACTTGCTCTCCTAGTATCACATTGTGCTATCTTCGGGCTATCTTGCAGCAAACATGTTGTTACAACCACAGATTAATATTCATCATGTATTATGAACTTACAAACATAAATGAATTCTTATACATTTTAAAGATACAACTGTGAATGTCCATATTTATAATGCTTTCTTTTGTACCAAATTATTATGCAAATAGATTACACTGAAATGTATTTCTCATGGCTGGGAAATGTTAAACTGTGTAATAAAGTATATTAACCGGAAATACCCCCTCAAGGAAAAAAGAAAATAAAAATCTATAAATAATATATATAATAATCTTTTCCCAGGAATTTTTTTTCATCTTTCAATTATCTTTATTGCATGTATTATGCCCGGCAGCAATTTCTGTGTCAGTCTTGTTGAAGTAATTGCTAAAAGGCAGCATAAATCTCCAGAGATGTGGTAAATTGTTGGCACTAATCTTCCATAGGTTATTGTGTAGAATGGTAATGACACAGAAGGATGAAGGACCCTAATTTGGTTAAAAACTTGGATGATAAGTGTGATGAAAATGTTCTTAAGAAGGGTAAGGAATTTTTTACACAGCCAATGATTCTGCTGTGGAAAGGACAGGAGTGGGGGTGGAGGGCTTTATTACAACTTTAGCTTCCACAGTTTTAGAGCTACTAAATACTAGCAACCAATACTATTCATGTGCAATGTCACCTTTACATAATATTTATAAAAGTCAAATGTGAACAGCACACATTGATATAACCAATAAAACAAAGATAATGAAGGGTTTATGCAAATATCTGCACTCTTCCTGTTTGTGATTGGCTGAATACTGGGATCATAGGGCCTGATCCAGAGCTACGATGTTACG
>WWET01000602.1:339426-357269 GCA_011038615.1 Limnodynastes dumerilii
TTGGGATCTTAAGTGACGTGGTAGCGTTCATTTAAGATCCTAAGTGTCAGCCCGCGCCCACTTTCCCTCATTTCCCTGCCTCCCCCCGCCCATTTCCATGCAAATCCTTAAGATCTTAAAGATTCGCAGCACTTAAGATCTTAAGTGCTTGCGATTGATTCACACTTACGATCTTAGCGAATTTACGCTCCTAACCGCTATGTAGACGGCGTTGCACTATTACTACGCAAGCGCAGTAATGCGAATTTTCTAAGATCCTAAATATACGCTCCTAAGTGCCGTGGAAATCGTATCTCTGAATCAGGCCCAATGTACAGTGCTGATTTTGCATAATTCCTATAAATGTCAGTATATATCCTATATAGGTATCTACTAGATTATCCTGATAATTTATTAACATAGGCTTTGTGCTAAGTGTGTTTGTTTTCTATGTATTTTTATATTTCGCCTCTTTATATTGGATATGAAACAATTAAGACCTTTTAATTAAGTTTAAATAAATTGTGAATTTTTAAACAATTTCATCTGGAATTAACAGTTGCGGTTTATTTTTTGGAATTTGGCTCATTACATAGTAAGTGTGCGCTTAAAAAATCTCCTATCTTACAATTAATGCCAATGAAGCTTCATTGATGTTATATTTAGTAAGGTTTTTTTCCCCTTCATTTACCCTATTTACTTGTTCAGAGATACTATGCAGCACCTTCTATAGAATACGACAAAAATATAATAATTGTTTGGTGCGGCACAAACTTGATATATTGTTAGCAAGTAGATTTTGCAATGGGGACCAATTCGTGCCACCTCAACTCTTGAGAAAGAAAGCTGTAGTAGGGTCCAGTTCCTTCCCCATCCACCCAAGTAGCTGACTTAATTGGGCCGCAAGGTAATAATATCTGAAATTTGGAAGTGCCAGTCCCACTTCCTCCTTGCTTCTTTGTAAAGTTTTTAGTCGTACTCTCGCCCTACCCCCCGCCCATATCAAAGAGGAAATATAGCCATTAATAGATTGGAACAATTGATTAGGGAGGTATAAGGGGGAGTGATGTAACGGGTACAAATATTTAGAAAAGATGATCATTTTGGTTAAATTTACTCTGCCCGTCATAGTCAGTGGTAATTTTTGCCATAGTTTAGCTTTATTCCTGACATATGTAGTAATGGGATCAATATTGAGACACACGTACTGCGAAACATCTGCAGTAATCCAAATGCCAAGGTATTTAATTTTTGTAGCCCAAATCAGTGAGTGGGAACCCCGTAGAGCAGCTGGAATCACCCCATTTAGTGGAAAAAGATTGGACTTGTTCCAATTAATTTTTAACCCTGCAAATCACCCAAATTCCTCCACCACCAGGAGAAGTCTGGATAAGGAACCGTTCGCGTCAGCCAAGAAAAAGAGCATGTCATTGGTATAAAGGGCGATTATGTCCAGCGTGCCCCCCCCTCGTGGGAAGTCCCCCCGGATGTCCTCCGATTCCCGGACCAGGCATGCCAGAGGTTCCACCGCCAGAGCGAATAGTGCTGGCGAGAGAGGGCGTACCTGCCGCATCCCCCGTCCCAACGCAAAGGGAGCGCTGGTGTGACCATTAATACATATACGCGCAACGGGGCGAGAATACAGGATTTTAATCCAGTTAGTGAAATTATCCCTCAGACGGAAGCGACGAAGAACCTCCCACAGGTAGGGCCATTACACGGAATCAAAAGCCTTGGCAGCGTCCAAAGATGCGACCACTGCTTCCTCTCCCACTTCTCCTGCCGCCAACTGGAGACGCATAAAAAGACGCCTAAGATTAGTGGCGGTAGTACGCCCTGGCATAAATCCGGTCTGGTCCGGGTGTACAATTTTCCGGGTGTTCAATCTAGTGGCCAATATTTTAGCCAGGATCTTCACATCTGTGGCCAACAACGAAATTGGCCTATAGGATTCTGGGGAGAGGGGGTCTTTGCCAGGTTTAGCAATCAAAATAATGATTGCTTCTGACATAGAGTCAGGGAGACACGCACCCTCCATGATCAGGCGAAACAGTTCCAACAATTTGGGAACAAAAAAGGAACGGTACGTTTTGTAAACTTCTGCCGGGATCCCGTCACTCCCCGGGGCCTTATGGTTGGGAATTGAACTAATAGCTGTCTCTATCTCCAGCTCACGGATCGGGGCATTCAGAAATGACTGGGCCTCTAAATCTAATTGGGGAAAGTTTATCCTGTCAAGATACTCAGATAATTGGGCCTGGGTATAGTTTGCCTGTGACTGGTAAAGCAAGCTAAAAAAAGATATGAAAAACTTCCGCTATCTGACTCCCTTCATGATGGATGGTGTTAGTGTGATCAGCAATCGCTACAATAGTCCTAGCTGCCTGCTCATCTCTAGCCAATCTAGCTAAGTAACTTCTGCATGCGTCAGTATTTAAGTATTGATTATGTTTTGAAAACAATAACCTGCATTTGGCTTTATCAGATAAAAACTGTGTCCATACCGACTGGGCCCGCAATAATGCTAATCTGAAAGCGAACGTGAGGAAAGGTATGCTACCTCCAGATCCCAACAGCTTTCCTCTAGTTTACTCTCTTTCTGCCTATTTTCCCTTTTATAAAATTTCACCGCATGTATGCTTTAAATGCATCCTAGGTTACATTAGGGGTAGTTGTGAGGTGGTTGTCTGTAAAGAATCCATCCCATAGTGGAGTATTATTAGATTCTGGTTCCATTAAGGTGATCCAAAATGGGTTCAATTTCCAAAATTTCACCCCGGCATTAAACATAACGTTAAGTATGAGTGTTAATGGGGAGTGGTCAGAAATTCCTCTGGGTAAGTATTGGACTGATGTAACCATGGGCAGCAGGCAAGGCGAGAGCAAAGCCAGGTCTATCCTAGAAAGGGAGGCATGTGTGGTGGAGTGGCACGAGAACTCAAGCTTGTTAGGGTTACGAATACGCCAAACATCTTTAAGACCCAATCCCTCCACCAATTTACCAAAGGGTGAAGAAGTTTGGCACGGGGGTTGGCTCGCCTCCCTCCACCTATCTAGATTCGGATTAATGACCGCATTAAAATCTCCCAAAAGGATTGTTGGGGTATCCGGATATTTGGCCATGTAAGAGGCAACTGATTTCATCAAGGAACCTGAGTAGGAAGGACGGATATATAACGCCATAAGGAGCAATGGTGACATATTAAAAATAGCTTTAATATAAACATCCTCCAATTTAAAATTCAGGTGTTTTCGTACTAAAATAGCGACTCCCCGAGAATAAGTAGAAAATGTGGAATGATATGTCCACCCCAAGTCAAAGATCCTCCAACATTGCATAATAATACCAGGGAAAAAAATGGGATTCGCCGTCCACCACAACCCTCAATCCGGGAACAAGATGGAATAAGGAAGGTGGAGCTCACGTAATTTCCGGCAAATTTGGGTGAATTGGGCTTCTGGACCTCTAATGCATAATCTGGGAACACCGACACAGTCGAATTATCGACCCGGAGAGGTCCACGTTGTCTCAGAAGGCGAAGGACGGCATCATGATCTCTGTAATTCAGGAATCTTGCTATAAAGGTGCGCGGGGCCGCACCAGGCACAGGAGGCTGCGATGGGATCCGGTGTGCCCTCTCCACTGCAAAATGGGAGGAAAACGCTTCTTTGCCAAATTCCTTCAGCAGCAGGTTCTCCAGGAATAGCTCCGGCTGTTGTCCCTCTATGCGCTCTGGGAGACCAACAAAACGTAAATTATTTCTCCTCAGCCTCCCCTCCAGGTCTGTTACTTTGGATTTGAAGGCTCGGAATTGTATTTGCAACTCTGCGACATCCCTTTTAAGCGGTCCTGTAGTATCCTCAAGAGCGGAGACTCTGTGTTCCACCTCACCCACTCTTTCTCTGGTAAGTTGAAGGTCCTGGCGCAGCACCTCTCCAATCTTTTCCGCCAGGCGTTTCTCAGAACCCGTTATTGCCAAAAGCACTTGCTGCAACATTGGGGAGTCGGTGGCTGGAAGAAGCGGGGGGTCTTCCCCCTCTATTTCTGGAGCAGGCGGACTTGGTGCAGGGGTTCATTGGGCGCTGGTAGTAGAGTGCCTACTAAATATTTCCAGTTTGGCCGCAGCCGTCGCTGACTGGCCATGTTTCCCCATTTTTGTCTGGCTAAGTAGGCTCAGATAGATGTTAATCAGTGGGGAATGAGATGAAAAGCCCAAGTATTAAAGGACTAGAGAAGCAGCAGCAGGAACGGCAAGCACAGTTAATTAGTAATAATAATAGCAGCTGCACAGAAGATTAGTAGTGAGGGAGTTTGCTGTAGTCAAGGCAGAGCTCACTAATGATTTAAATAGTCAATTCAATATACACAGACACCATTCATAGAGAGTTATAGTGGCAGATTGCAGCATGTCAGACCAGAAGCAGTGTTAGGGGAGGCATCCCCCTGGCACTGATTAGTTAAATGAAAGTATTAGGCAGCAGTGCACCTGTTTGAAGAAAAGGGAGACTCAAGGAAAGGCAGTTACAACTACAGAGATCCACACAGTGCAGTAACACTCCTGTGTTTCTGCTCAAGATGGCGGCCCACGTGGTGTATCCCAAGATGGCGTCGTTTGGCGCCAATATCCCTCTGGTTCGGATCCTGGATCAGAGTGGAGAGTCCAATCACCAGCCGCAGGCCTCCAGTTATAGCCCCTTAAAACCTGAGGATACTGCCCCAAGAATGCTTCGCCAACAGGGAATTTTTTCAACCCCCAGCACGCTCCTTTATACTGAGGACGATGGCCGATGGATCAGCGCTTCCTGAAGTCGGCAGACAGCGCGTCCATACAGTGCCTATCGGCAGGCTCACGGCGACTTCTTACCCCCCAGATAGCATCCAGCGCCGTGCGTGCAGAGATGGTCCCTGGAACAGCCCCGAGTGCAGGCCGCGGCAGCTACGGCCGGCAACTCCGCGGAAGCCGCCACAAATCCGTCCACAGGGAGAGAAGAGGCTGGTACAGGTCAGGGTGCTCTCGGAACAGCAAATAGTGGGCAGATGGGTCACTAATGGATCGGTTCTGTGGGTTATGTAGCCGAGCACGGTCCTCTACTCCAAGCTGCTGACATCTGTTTTAAACCATGTGCTGAGCCCTTCGGAGATAACCTTCTTTTTGTAACTTTCATTTGAGGTTCTATGGATTCTTATATTCAGGAATGACAGAATATTACAGAAGGAGGTACAGTTATATAGTATATTCGGTGTCACTCGTACAAATATCAGGGGTGCTGCAAAAGTGGTGAAAAGGTGTTACACATAAATTCTCACATTTGTAAAGGTTTATTGGCTCTGTATTTGTATACTTCCACATATATTTCTTATTATTTTATTATAAATAATAGTATTTAATATTATAATGATACCTCAGTGCACATATAAATGTTTCTCTGTCGTTTTTAATATTATTATGGTGCCTCTCAGCAGTGTTTATTGTGGTAATGGGGTAATGGTGCCTCATGGCACATATAAGTCTCTCAGCAGTGTTTTTTTGTGGTAATTGTGCCTCAGTGCACATATAAGTCTCTCAGCAGTGTTTATTGTGGTAATTGTGCCTCAGTGCACATAAAAGTCTCTCAGCAGTGTTTATTGTGGTAATGGGGTAATGGTGCCTCATGGCACATATAGGTCTCTTAGCAATGTTTTTTGTGGTAATTGTGCCTCAGTGCACATATAAGTCTCTCAGCAGTGTTTATTGTGGTAATGGGGTAATGGTGCCTCATGGCACATATAGGTCTCTTAGCAGTGTTTATTGTGGTAAATGTGCCTCAGTGCACATATAAGTCTCTCAGCAGTGTTTATTGTGGTAATTGTGCCTCAGTGCACATAAAAGTCTCTCAGCAGTGTTTATTGTGGTAATGGTTCCTCAGTGCACATATAAGTCTCTCATCAGTGTTTGTCTCAATGGTCAGTGATGTTTACTTTTAAAATGGCACCTTACAAAATATAGTTTTCCCTGATATGTATACTGGACAGTCCCTTGTGGTGCTGCCTCAATAATTTTTTAATGGGCAGGAACTGAATGGAATTCTGGACAACTTCCATCAGCATCACTGAACCCAGGGTTACAAAGATATATAATTAATAACCCTGTTAACTCAGGTGAAATATCCAGTGCGGATCCAGCAAGGCTGAGTACTGCAAGATGCTTTTTAGATGTCATATTTTAGTTGATGTGAAGAAAACAGGGGAATATATTATTGTTTAAAACTAGAAATATCTTAAATTCTGTAATCTGAATATGAGCAAATGAACTAATTTAATAATAACATAATTAAAAATCATGTTATCAAAGACAATAAAAATATTGTATTCATTGACATCAATTTATACACTGTGATGCTTTAGTGAATTTACTTCCTATTTTTATGTTGATTTATTTGTTTACCTTGGTGAGGATCTACAATGCTTTAGTCTATATTAAGAAACCCATTAAAGCCAGTCGAACATTTGCTAAACCCACACACTAGAGATGGCCAAATCAATTTGCAGGAAGCTAATTATTTTGCAAATTGTTCAGCCTGCCAATGGAGTTGTAACGGAAAGACGCTGTTATCTGCAATATGGAAATGATTCAAAAATGGATAAACCCCTTTGCAAGGCTTGCAAGTACAATAAATGTGCTGTAAAAAATTAACCCAATCTTGATATGTTTTATTTGATATAAAAAAATATTATATCAAATTTATTGTTTTACTTGTAATGCAAACTGACTACTAAAATAAGAAAGGGTCAGCGGGTGCACATATTGAGGAGAATTAAATGTGGAAGGTAGCATAATGATGAGTGTACCATTTTAGTGGAACAGAGTATATCATCACTGAAACATTATTTTTCACACTTGAGTGAAATGACCAAATTCTCATTTAAATCTGGCCTGCCCAAGACAAACATCATTTCCAGGGCTTCATACATCTGTGACAATGCTGGATGATGTTAAATGCTAAGACTAATCAAAGGAAAAACTTCTAAAGCAACAAGGGCTCATTGTGGTGAATGCCCCAGATGCATCCAGTCAAGTGATCTGAAATAGCTTTTCTGTTATGTCTCTAACGCTCAATCACTTATATAATAACATGGTCCTGTGATATGTTCTCAGCACTGTTGTCCCCTGCAATAAAGTTTTCCCCATTCCTCAGATCCATTCTGAAATCACCTCAGACAGTGTTAATCAATAAACACCAGCTTGATTTGCATTATCTTTTGAAGTTCCTGACAATCTTATCAATAACTTTTCTTTGTCTTACAGGCAGCCATGGAACTGTTGCATTTATCCTTGACCTAAATGTATTTTTTTTTTTAAGTCTATAACTCAGGGTTGCTGACTATTGAAAGCTTACCTCCGGGAGCACCCAGAGGGAAGCCATAGATTTCTGCGAGGGGCGGGGCTTAATGACGTGATTTATGCAAATTGCGTCATTAAGCCCTGCCCCTGTTAATCACCCGTGTGATCTCAGGTGTTAAAAGGGGTGGGTAGGACTTGATGATGTCTAGTAACTCTAGGGATTACACGGGTAATTGTTTGGATGTCGGGGCATGCGGGAGATTTGCCGGATCTCCCGGGATTCTGGGAGAACGGGAGTCTCCTGGATATTCCGGGAGAGTCGGCAACCCTGCTATAACTCCAGTGTTAAGCAGATAGCACAGAAACTAGTGGTGTAACTACCGTTGGTGCAGGGGGTGAAGCTGCTACAGGGCCTGGAGAAGAGAGAGGCCTGTGGCAGCCCCCACCACAACCACCAGCAACTGTAGCAAGCTGTCAGCTTAAGACATTGCTCAGTACTCCATATATGAATTCTGAGTGCTGTTTATAAATTGCCAGCAGTTGAGAGCTCCATTCTGTGGCGTTGTTGCAACTAAAAATGGTGGGTTCTGAGCATGATTTATTTTGTCCAGCTTTGTCATCTAGGAAATTTGGGAGGTGCTCAGGAATTCATAAAACTATATTTCTCAGAGGCCACTACACAACAAGAAAATGAGATATTTTGCTGTAATACAGTGTACAACCTATGCACATGAGTTTATAGTTTTTTGGGGAACAGGAAATAGGTATCTGTATAGAGAAGTGTTTGCAGTTAGGCCTCCTGTTGCCTAGCAACAAAAGATAACTACAGAATAATGACAGCATTGTGCAAACTAGAGATGTAAAATGTAAAACAATGTAAACATTCACAATAGCAGACTGCTGTTTTACTATTAATTAGCAGTTGCTTACAAGCATAACTAGCCCCTGAAGAATGACATTATGGTGTTTAATCAAGGGAAACTGTAAAAGTATAAAGGCACCATAAATAGGTTATTAAGGTTATTGCTCAAAAGAGAGGAAATCAATTGCATTTTTTTTAGATTATAGTTGCTAACTCTTCTTGGATATCAGGGATACTCAATGACGATTGAGTGATCTCCCTGACTACCTGAAGTGTTTGGCAATTTCCCTGATAGTGATTCATTTCTAGAAGTCATTGGGTTATGAAGAATTTAGAAACTGTGTCCTATTTACCTGCAGTGAGGCCATTTTCATGGAGGCCATGATGTAACTATGATGTAACTGTCATCTACTTTTAGCTTTTGTATAAAAGAAGAAGTCAATGTATCTCCTATACAGTCTTCCAAATAAATACTGAAAGTATTTATTCACTGACAATTTAACAATCAGTGAACGCTTATGCTGCCATTTTTATTGAGAATTTTTTTTCCTGACAGTGCTAGACACACCCATGGGTGGAGTTATTCACAGGACACACCCCTTTGGTGGCACAGGACACATCCCTTGACTAGTTTTATCACAATCTCTCACCATGTTCAAGAAACACACTACATCTTTTTCTGCACTATTTAATGTTTTGTATGGCTGCAATGAGCAGCTGTGCAGAACAACAATGATAACCTCAGTGCTAAGATATTTGGTAATAAAGAAGCATAGACTATCAACAATATGAAAGCTTTAACCACTTGTAAGATGTACATTAAGGTAAACAGATTTGAAATTTAGGGTATTCATATATTTATTTGTAAATGTAAACATTTCTAGACATAGACAGGTAATTTCTCAAATAAACTCTATTATATTAACAGGCTTGTTACCTGGATTTTCCTCCAACTTTCCAATTGTTTCTATCTGTTCCACTAAGTCATTGGAGTTCCACTGACTCATCCCAATAAGAATGGCACTTTTTCCTTCAACAACTTCCTCTGTAATTATCAAGATGAAACAATATCGTTATTAGGGATATAATATTAAACTTACAAAGAGAATTAATTAAAGAACACAAACGAACAAGATAAAAAGGAGGCTCTGAGGGCTGTACGTCTGAAATATATCTTAGTAAATAATTTGATCATGTCAGATGGTTTCCACAAGAACCGGTCATGCTTAACAGATTAATTTCTATAAACTGGATCTTGACAGTATAATTGATGTGATAGATTTGAATTTTATGGCAAAATGTGATACTATTCCACATAATGGATTGGAAAATAAGCATAGAAGAACAGAGATAGGGTGGTAAACTTTCTATATTATAATGGACAAGGTCCAGCCTTCCGTGTGGGGGAGGGGGGACAACAGATGCAGAAGTGCTCTGCAATCCCTGGGCCACACGTAAGTGTCCAGAACTCTGTAAGAAGGAGGGAGTGACAGGGGCGTGCACTGCCCTCATATGTGCTTCATTACAGATCTCTGTGTGTACGTAAGTCACTCATAAAATATACATTATAACGCCTAAGGCTGGATCTTGAGCTTCGTGCATTTACTGTAAAGAAGTCTAGCAGTCTGCATGGAGTGAACTCCCCTGTCACTCCCCTCACTCACGAGGACTTAAGCTGGGTTACGTTGCCATAAGGCAGCCTTAGGTCCAGGGCCGTTTTAAGGGGCGGGCGACCCGTGCAATCGCACAGGGCGCGCCTTTAGGTGACAGCAGGACAGCCCCTCTTCCCCTTTGGGTCTCCCTGCCCTCCCTTTTGGTCTTCCTGCCCACCTCCATGGCTCTCACGCTGAACCAGGAGGGTTGCTCCGGTTCCTGAGGCGGCAGGAACTTTTTTCGCCCTGGGCTCTGTTAAGTCTAGAAACGGCACTGCTTAAGTCACTCATCTGTACAGCCACTGATCTGCATGGATAATGAAATCCCAAACCCTAGTGTAAAATGTGAATGCTCCTACTGCTCAGTTTAGACAGGCGGAATGGAAGCACCTCCCTGTTGGACAGATCTCCAGTAACTTAGTTCCTTACACCTAGAGATCCATTGCGGAACATCAGGCATACTCATTGCCAGATATTCAGCCAAATTCTGCAAGCAGCAGACCGTGCTGCAGTCTGGATCCGGTACTAAGACACCGATGCTGTTCAGTAACATGGTAACAGTCTTTTCTATGATCTGTGTGTATGTTTTTTCACTTTCATTGTGATACATATTAGAATTGATCATTTCCTATTTGACATTTCCTACTCCATAAGCATTACTTTTGTTCAGCATCAATCCCACATACAATACAATATAATTTATTGGTCAAGTCTAAATTAAGCCATAGATATCACAGGTGCAGTCTCCGGTCAGATGGCCCGCTTTGCAAAATAGAGACAGCCGAAAGTTACTTTTTGGCTGTCTCTATTTCGAATAGGGGGCCATTTTAGAAAACGTGTTTAAAACATGCGTGAGTGTGCCGATCAGCATATTCGCCCATTCATTTTCGCAGACGCGCCGGATGACAGCTACAGATATGTGATTAACCTCTCCGGGGCATTTTAGTATTGGGGGGGTTAGGGTTAAGAACATAGAAGGGGAGGGTTAGGGTCAGGCTGTGGGGGACTGCTGGGGCCAGATTTACTAAGCTGCGGGTTTAGAAAAGTGGAGATTTTTCCCATGGCAACCAATCAGATTCTATTTGACATTCTAGTATGTAGAGGAGGGGAGGGTTAGGGTCAGACTGTGGAGAGGGGAGCGTTAGGGTCAGGCTGCGGGGAGGGGGCTCTTAGGATTAGGCTATAGAGAAGGGAGGGTTAGGGTCAGGCTGCAGGGAAGGGAGGGTTAGGGTAATGGAAGGGGAGGGTTAGGGTTAGAATTAGGGGAAGGGTTGAGGTTATCAAAATAGGACTGTTCTTTGCGGGGACCCACACCCGGACTTAAAGAAGGGAGTGTTTCATAGAAAGTGGTATCAATAATATGACAATCTAACACTTTCCCAAACCCATAGGTGCTCCACCACCCAAAAGGAAACATATATCCTAAAAAAGAAAAGATTTGCGTATCAAGGGATGCACTCACAAGACCACTAATTACAATCCTATAGTGGACAAGTAATGTAAAAATGTATTTATCGGTTATAAAAATGTATTATTTCTTTATTAGTCACAATTACAACTAAGTATTATTACATCCAACCTATAATCCCACCATAAGGCAAGTAATATTCTGAGGGATATAGAGAGGTAAATGGCTCTAAGACATCAAAAGAAGCTCATCCAAAATCGCCAAGTCAGATCTTTTATTAAATTTATGTCTTGTTAAATCTCTGCATTGCAGTGTTTTTTTCTTTATGCAATGAAAATATACAGTATTAGTAATGCTTGACATGATTCCATTATTTAGCTGTCAGGTGTTTAAATATAATACAGGTGCCACATCTGTAGCATTGGAAGATGTAGAGGTATCTTAAACAGACCCAGCCAGCTAGAGCAATATCATGAATGGACAGACATGCTACTATTGTCAGTGTTCTCGTTGCCATAGTGACATATCAAAGTCTTGCAGCATACAGAGAAAGGCTGCTTTAGTTCTCGGATATGGTCAGAAGTAAATCCAATAATAGCTGCCTATTATTAAAGTAATAATACATACATTTTAATGTAATTCTTTATAACACCTTCCTTTTTACCAAAAAACGGGACTAATGATGTTATATGTAAATAGGAAGATTATGACAGACTACAGAAAGTATGTGGCACAGAAGTCGCACTGGTCCAGATTCACAGTTACGAGATAGAGATAGAGACATTGGTCTGGATTCGCAGTTACGTAGTTTTCGTCTTACATACGTTGTTTTAAGAATTGAGCTATTACGCATGCGTAGTTCCTTATTTACGCTATCTACGTACCATTTCTGTACATGGATAGCATAAATAAGTTACTACGCATGCATAGTAGCTCTATTCTTAAAACAACGTATGTAAGACGAAAACTACGTAACTGTGAATCCAGACCAATGGGCTGGATCCAGAACTACGTCCGTCTTCCATAAACAGACGTAGTTCAATAAACAGTAGCTACTGCGCATTGTACGTAATCTGCGTATCGTTTCGATACGTAGATTGCGTATATGCGGTCTAAAAGACCGCATCCGGCCCAATGTCTCTATCTCTATCTCTATTCAGCAGTTATAAGGTCTCCAGCTAATCCATAATAACAAATAAGAAATTCTTGAGTCTTCTTAAGTTAGTCTCTTGGGGGTAAACCAATTTTGCTTTTCATCACACAAAGGCTAAAATAGTGATAAGGTTTGTGTCTGTGCTTGTCAGTCCACTCTGTTCAGCAAGGTGCAGAAATATTGACCATTTGCACACCAGAGTACTGCCATAGTCAGCCAAGTTCTTCCAACATGTTTGAATTGTCTGGCAATGCCTGAGGCCATGATAAAGGTTGACCTTGCGTTTAGGACAAGTGTCCTCGGAGGCAAGGCCAATTTGCCATCTCCCGGAGGGAAGCCATAGATGCATGCAGGGGCGGGACTTAATGTCACAATTTATGCAAATAGTATCATTAAGCCCTGTCCCTTGATTATTATTTACCCCCTCTTTAACTTTAATAGTGATGGGGTGGGGCTTGATGACACAAATTGTATCATCAAGTCCCTCCTTGTCCCTAGCAACACTAGGATACAAGTGCTGCCAGGCAGGGGGGCAGGACTTGCAGGAAGAGATTTTCCGGCTCTCCCGGGATACCGAGAGAACTGCCTGAATTTTGGGAATCTCCCGGACATTCCAGGAGAGTCAGCAGCCCTGGTTTACTTAGGACAGTGGGGTAGATCCAGAACTACGTGTGCCGTACGTTTATTCGCGGAGCGTATTTTCGTGTGCGTAAATTCGTTACACTCCCCTCGTCACACCCCTTGCACGGACGTATTTTGTCAAGATACGCTACCCAAACCCTACCTTAACTTTTTCACACGTAAGAGTATACGTCCGGAAACGGACGTATAGACTACGTGAACGTACGCAGCTTAGCACACCCATACTGTACACTTTAAATACCACCCCCCACCTACTTCACGTATTTTAGACGTATTTTGGAATAACGTAAATTTGGCACGCCCACACGTAAGTATTTACGTGACACATACGTGAATGGCCCATACGTTCACAGTTACGCTACGTGAATGTGCGTATTTTCTATGGTGCGCATGCGCAGTGCGTTATAAACAGCGATTTTACGTCTCTGCCACGCGTAAAATCGCTTCGAAGCGTAGTTCTGGATCAGGCCCAGTGTTTCTCACACTCGGTCCTCACAGTCTATGGGCCAGATCCTCAACTACGTACGCTAGCCATTTTATGCTAGCCGCTGCTGTAAAATCGCCCATTAGTATTTACTGCGCATGCACGCGGCAGATGAAACGTAACAAGCATTTAGGTCTGGATCTACCCCTATGCTTTCCAGGTCATACTACAGAACAAGTGATATAATGAGTACCACCTGTGCACTATTTTATATGTAACAGTCAGTAATGAACACAAATGTGCTCCAGTAAGGCGATCTGGAAAACCTGCACTGTTAAGGGTATTTAAAGAACAAGGTTGGGAAACACTGATTTAGAAGCTACAGGAGCCAAAGTCACACCAAGTTGTGAAGGGTCTTCCATCATTTCCTCTCTATAAATCTGGATTTCCAGTGGATTAAAGGAACTGGATGTGTGTCACTATAATTTGGTTTCCTGAGAACATCTTATGGGCTATGGGCCAGATCCAGACTTAAGTTGTTTTTACATTCGTTGGTGTAGTGTATTTACGCTACTGTAAGTACTATGCATTCCCCTCGGTCGTACCAAGTTTACTCGTTTTACGATTACCAAACCCTATCTTAACTTTTCCAAGTGTAAGCACGGACGTACGTTATGCATTGACGTATGTAATGGCCTAACTCGGCCCATACTGTATGATTTAAATGCCTCCTCCGCCTACAAAGCGTATTTCCGGGTGTGGTATGGAAGACACGCCCTTTCATTCGTATTTCCGCTGAAGTTATGTACGATCAGAGTTATGTTGTGTAACATCTGCCGAGCATGTGCAGTACATACAAATTGCCGATTTTACGTCAGCAGCTAGTGTAAAAATTGTAGCGTTTGTAGCTCAGGATCTGGCCTTATAACGTTTTACCTAACCTAGATAACTGTATCTGAGGTAAAAAATCTTTTCTATTCATTCATTTTAATGCTTGATTAGGCCAAAATCACAATAATTCATATTTTATTTGAACATGACTCATCATCACAGATATAAATGCAGTTGAGAGGAGAGCTCTAGGTGGTTGTATGTGTGCATTCTTATGTGAGCTACAATTATTTCTTAGTGATGCTATTTTTCAGTTACAGGAACTAGATAAGAGTTTGACAGAAACATTAGAAGACCAGAAGCACTTTGTAGATGAAATGTATGGGTGAGCCTAACACCTGAATCACATGCAGACAAGGAGGAGATGGACATCAAAGCGTTACGCTGGAAAAATAAATTATAAAGGCAAGGATAGATGTTGGCTTTTAGAACATTTGCAACTTTGAATGTCTCCAGAGTAACACTTAGCACTATACTGCACTGAAGCAATAAAAACTGTGTTTATAGATATATATATATATATATTCTCCATGTATCAAGCAAACATTAGTACATCGGTCTAGTACAAATAGCCGCAGTTAGTTTTATTTGTTAGTAACAAAAATAAACACAACATAAATAAAATTCTGTCTGTAACTTGCACACCCAGACACCCAGTTTTGATGTCTATGTGATGTCTCTCTGCCTCCGTGACCCAAGATATGAGACACTGCAAGTTCAGCCTGAGAGTCCTTATAAAACCCAGATGCTGTAGCAATCAGCCTGCTTACAAGCTTGAGAAACATGAGATGGGCCTAGGTGGATGGAGCCAACTAGAGCCACCACCAAAAACGGTGGGGCCTGGAATCGGGCTATGGAGCTCCCACATGACATCACAACCTAAAGTCAGGGCCGGCGCCAGAAATTTTGGGGCACCAAGTCATGTGACAGTTGTCATGTTCATTTGTCTTATTACCTGACATATTATTTGAGCTTCATAATAAAATGGACTGTTTTTATAAGCAGAACAGACCAAAACAGCAAATTTGCTGGGTATGAGTAACAGACTACTTATGCTGGTGTATGTGATCCCTGTAGTTTATGTGATGATATCTAATAAGCAATGGAAAAAGCTGATTGCTCTATGTGCAGATACTAACTGAATAATTAAGCATCAATTTCAATAACCTTTCCAGAATTCCATTGCATACCTCTAGCATCAAAGAATTCATCATCTGAGCTGTCCACTGAGTCATTCACGATTTTCTGCAGGTGCCACTGTGCTCCACTAAAGCGGCGCGTTCCACCTAGAAAATGAAAGAGAAAGGCAATGGTTAACATGTGCACCTGTCCCTATGCATCGTGAGGACGGCGCTCTATTAAACAAGAGAAAATGAAAACACATGGAAGCTGTCATCAACATTTTACATCTTCCCCCTTAGAGATCCCAGAAAGGAGATCCAGTTGACAGACTCTTCTGCCCCATCATCTACTTTTCTTTTCCTTTTTTTTTAAAGATTGATTTTATTGGTTTTCAAAGAAAGTGCAACATGGTACAGTCATGTCAGTCCACATAGGGCACAGTTGCATACATATCAGAATAGGAGAAACATTACAGCTGGTAATAATATGAATCGTATTTTCAAACAGTAAACAAGCAACTGCTAGCCCCCATGAGGCTAGTATCTTGCATAAAAACAACGCTGTACAGCTAATTGCAAACTAACAACCGTAAGGCACACTACTTGGAGGGGGGAAGTGGGAGAGGAGGGGAGGGGGGAGGGGAGATCAGTCATATGAGTAGATGTCGTCATGATATAAAGTGAGTGCAGGTCAAAATCGCCAGCGGCCGCAAACCGAGACAGGTTAGAGAAACAGGCTTGTCAATCCGGTAGTAGGCGTATGTGAGTGATTGGGGTGATATAACAGAAACCATGGGGCCCAAACGCGTGTGAAGATGTGAGATTTGTTTTGAAGATAGGCTGACATTTCCTCCATAGAGGAGTGATACCAGACCTTGTGCAGGAGTTGGGAGGAGGATGGGGAGGGTGGCATCCTTCCAATGGTTGGCTATGAGGCAGTGAGCAGCGTTTAGAATTTGGGTAGCAAGCCAGTCAGAATCTTTGTCTAACTCTGCGCCCAAGAGAAAGGCCCAGGGGCATTTGGAAATTGGCACATTCAGAACCTGGGAAATTAGCGTGGCCACCATGGACCAGAAGCCCGAGATTATGGGGCAATTCCACCAAATGTGTAGAAAGGAGCCCATTTCACCGCATCCCCTCCAGCATAGCGGCGAAACCGTTCCGTACATACGGTGCAATCTGGCGGGGACTAAGTACCATCTGTTATATATTTTAAACATGTTCATTTGAACAAGAGTGGATAGAGAGACCTTAGCGAGTCTCTTTCGAATATCTGCTAATGTGTCCTCCGGGGGCGCTCCCAGATCCTTCTCCCAGGCCACTTCGTGTTTTGGCGTAGGGGCCTCCTTATGTAGGATCAGATGAGTGTATAATGACAAAATCATTTTTTGTGCTAATGGTCCTTGCAGGCACAGAGACTCTACTAAAGATAGCGGTCTGATGATTTGGGCACGTGGCAGGGAGGATACAAAGTGACGCACTTGTAGGTATTCAAGGTGGCCCTTCACCCGGGGACCGTACTTGTGTTGCAGATTCTCCAGTGTTGCACATCTGTCCCCATCCAGTAAGTCCCTCCCCATCTGGACGCCTGTTGTCCACCAACTAGTCAGAGATGCAGAGGAAAGTCCCGGGGGAAAGTCAGGGTTATCCCAAAGGGGTGTGATGAGAGAGGGAAGAGAGGTGACCTTAAAGAAGGTCCTAAAATAATCCCAAATAGAGCAGGTGAAGCGTACTACTGGGTGAGAGGAAACCATGAGTGTTCTCTTGGCATGTGGAAGGCATAGGGCATATGCTAAGGAGGGAGATTCGCTTCTAGCTGTATCCATCTAGGTCGGGGGTCTGTAGCGAACCAAGCTATGGCTTGGCCTAGGTGAGATGCTAGATAATATAGCCGTACGTCTGGGAAGCCACGGCCCGTTTTCGGTAGGTTTTTTCAAATCATCCTCATTTTCATTAAGTGTGAAAGTGGTACCACAAAGATGGCATTTATATTTAATTGCCTCATTAAATCCTAATGGGGGCATATGTAGGAGGGTAGAAACAATACAGTATATATGTAAGAAGATAGGACCGGATCCAGACTTACTAAAAGGGGCGTTTTCCAATTCCTAGGGTTGTAAATCACCTGCTTTCGTTTAGCAACGCATTTCTGTGACAGATCTGTATCATCTGGATCAAGGGTTCTGTCCTCAACGCATTTCTGTGACAGATCTGTATCATCTGGATCAAGGGTTCTGTCCTAGTAAAATGTTTGCGTTGCGAGTCCCCGCTGCGAAATAGGGACAGCTGAAAGTTGCTTTTTGGCTGTCCCTCTTTCGAATGTGATACATTGCAGAATTTTTTTTAATGAATGGCTGAGTATGCAATTCGCATACTCACCCATTCATCT
>WWET01000602.1:374454-391326 GCA_011038615.1 Limnodynastes dumerilii
CCAAGCACTGTGTATGTGTTGCTATGGCAACACAGCGTCGTTGAACGGCGCTGTGTTGCCATAGCAACACTTACACAGTGCCTGGACGCAGCAGTCTGGGCACTGTGTATGTGACTGCACGGTGCCCGGAAGTGAAGGGGCCGCGGAGGCCAGTACAGGGCCGCCAGGATAATGGACCTGGCGGCCCTGTACTTGCTTCTGCGGCCCCGCGCGGGGCATTCGCAACCAAAATGCAAGCCTGGCTGCCAGTGGCCGCCAAGCTTGCAAAAAAAAAAAAAAGTTAAATTTTTTTTTTCAAAAAAATGTAAAAATGTAAAAGAAAAAAAAGGGTCCTTTTTTGGGGGGGGGGGGCGGTCCGCCTGGGGCCCCGCAAACCCTAGGGCCGCCTCTGATTTGATGTGTATAACTAGAACACAATTTCCTTTCTTTATACCAAAAAGATCAATTCATATATTCAAGAACATCTCTGGCTCCAGTCATTTCACCCATTCTAATACAGGATTAATCCTGTCACCAAGTCTAATGTCCACTACAAGTGAGGCAGCATTAGAGCCTGTTTCACAAGGATAGTGCCAGTAAAATTGCAGTCTACATCAAGTCTTCTGCTACTGCCAGAGCTGGATGGTGATAGCAGAAAATATGAAGTGGAAAATAGCTTAATAATTAATTATTATTAATAGTAATGAATTAACTAACTAAAATAACAATTACTTTTAAATGTGAAAAAGTTATAAATTATACTTTTTATATTGTTATATTTCTAATATTAATTTCTTTATTGATTTATTTTTATACCTTTATGAGTCAGCCAGGATGCATTTACAGATCTCCTGAGATCACAACTGTGGACTGAATGCAAAGATTTGACTTTTCCGCATTTGTAAATCTGAACGCGCGATGGGATCTGCTATTGGAGACTCTACTAACCACACCCCCCACACAGACAATCCATACTCTATTTTATGTTTTCCAACTCATGCAAAAAAAAAAGTAGTAGCAGTTCAGAAGTGATGGAGAGCAACCAAGAAGTTGCTCTGCCGTGGCCCAAAATTCCTCTTGGCGGTCCTCACTGTACATTGTAATACATTGTAATAAGTCCTGCTCACTTGCAAGCAACAGTGGGCCTGATCCAGACCTCCATGCGTTTTCCATACACATAGAGGTCTGTAAGTCTGCACGTGATATTCATTCATACGAATGCAGATCACAGTAGCCCACTTACCTTCATCTGCATGGCGATCCCTGCCCCTCGTGGCAGGATTAGGTTTGAGGATGTCTGGTAGAACTCCCCTGCATGAAACTCCTAGCCTACAGAACTATGTACCGTATGCAAGGTGCTCCATTGCAGAACATCTGGCACACGCACCCGACTACCGCAAGCACCTTGCAGCAGCCAGTGACGTTATTAGTTTAGGATCAGGCTCAGCCTTATTATGCCTGAGATAAATCATACTTGTGTTACAAAGCATTATAAAGTAAGGGGTGGACTTCAAGGCAGGCAGGGCCGGCCCTAGCCAATTTGGTGCCCTACGCAAGATTTTGTTGGTGCCTCCTAGTAGAAAATCAACACTGCTATTAGAGGATCACAGTGGAGGCACAATGGTGCCTGGGCAGGCAGCTGACTTAAAATCAGCACCGCTCATGGAAGCACTGCTCCGCCCCCTGTTTCACTTTGCGGTATATGACACCAATGACCATCGGAGAGTAGGACCCTGAGAAGTATTTGCTGAAATTATTGTCACAGTTCACTTTTTATTCTTCTCCTGAACGAGCCAATATTCCACCTTTCCCAGATGCATCTTTTACTCTATATTTTCACATCGTGTTAGAACTACAACCAAACAGCAATTTTACTAATAGGAGCTGGTGGAAAAATATAGAATTCTGGCAATAAACTACACTTGTTTACGAATAACAGTCAGCAGGATGCATTCCTTCTGTTTATTTTTGTAGAATCATGAGGAAAAACATATATTTTCCAGAACTGTTACACTGATTCCGATGAAAACAAACTCTTCTCGATTTTTCTGTAATATTTGCATTTTTTATACAATAGTATATTAAAGTTTTATAATTAAGGGGCCAATATGGGGATGGAAGGTGAAAGACTTGGGCCCCATAGCAAGGAGGTGGAGCCTAAGTCTGTATGGGCACTGCTGACTGACAGCACGTCCATGTATGAGTGCTGAACACTACAGCGCTATACATACATACACTCATACACGGAGTGCAGTTTTAAGTTGTCAACATCTAACAGCATTCTTACAGTGCAGGGGGAGTGACTGATACGAGTCCCCCTCTCCTTTAGGCCCTGTAGCAACCACACCCCTTGAACACCCTGTAGTTATGCCACTTGGGCCAATACAGACAGAGGCGAATGTATGGCTAAGGTGACCATACATCCCGTTTTGAACGGGACCATCCCGTTTTTTGACGGGCTGTCCCGTTGTCCCCCTTGCCCCGCTTCGGGACGCCGAAATGTCCCGTTTTCAGAGAGCAACAGATGACATACACTGTATGACATCTGTTTCTCTCTGATAACAAGACATTTCGGCATCAATACTCCGGTATCTGTGGGTCCCGATGCCTCAGCTCCACCCGCCGGGAGTTCCGTTCACAAGACGCTGAAGAATTGAGTCATTCTTCATAAGGCTGGCTGGACAAAAATTAAGAGGGGGAAATAAGGCTGACTGGACAAAAATTAAGAGGAGGGGCAATAAGGCTGACTGGACATAGTAGGTGGCAGTAAGGCTGAATGGACACAGAAGGAGGGGGCAATAAGACTGGCTGGACACAGAAGGAGGGGCAATAAGGCTGGTTGCACAAACAGAAAAAGGGGCCTATAAGGCAAACTGGACAAAAATGTAAGAGGGGATAATAAGACTGAATTGATAAAGAAGGAGGGATCAATAACGCTGAATAGACAAAGAAGGAGGGGTCAATAAGACTGGCTGGACACAGAAGGTGGGATAATAAGGCTGGTTAGACAAACAGAAAAAGGGGCCTAGGCTGACTGGACACAAATAAAGAGGTGGGAAATAAGGGTGGCTGGACACAGAGGGAGTGGGCAATAAGGCTGAATGGACACAGAAGGAGGGGGCAATAAGACTGACTGGACACAAAGAAGGGGCAATAACACTGGTTGGACACACAGAAGGAATGTGCAATAAGGCTGGTTGGTTACACAGAAGGATGGGGTATAAAGCTGACTGGACACAGGAGGGGCAATAAGACTGGTTGGACAAACAGAAAAAGGGACCAATAAGACGGACTGAACAAAAATTAAGAGGGGGCAATAAGGCTGACTGGACACAGAAGGTGGGGCAATAGGGCTGGTTAGACAAACAGAAAATGGTGCAAATAAGGCTGACTAGACACAAAAAAGAGGGGGGAATAAAGCTCCCTGTATACAGAATGAGGGGGTAATAAGGCTGGCTGGACACAGAAGGTGGGGCAATAAGGCTGGTTGGACAGACAGAAAAAGAGGCAATAAGGCTGGTTGGATACACAAAAGGAGGGGGCAATAAGGCTGAATGGACACAAAAGGAGGGGGCAATAAGACTGGTTGGACACACAGAAGGAAGGGGCAATAAGGCTGGTTGGATACACAGAAGGAGGGGGTATAAAGCTGACTGGATACAGGAGGGGCAATAAGGCTGCCTGAAAATAATTAAAAAAAGGGGCCAAAAAGGCTGGCTGGACACAGAAGGAGGGGTAATAAGGCTGACTGGACACATAGAAGAAAGGGCATTGAGGCTTAATGGTCACGCAGAAAGAAGGGGCAATAAGGCTAACTGCACACAAAAGGAAGGGGCATTAAGGCTTTTTGAACACACAAAAGGAAGTTGCAGAAAGGCTGGCTCGTCAGACACACAGAAGGAAGGGGCAGAAAAAGGCTTTCTGGACACACACAGGAAGGGACAATAAGACTTATTGAACACAAGAAAAAGTGGCATTAAGGCTGACTGTGGAGGCACACACACAAGGAGAGGAGAGATTGGATGGCTCTAGAGACACACATGATTGGATGGCTTTAGAGACGCACAAGAGGGCAAGAAAGGCTGGATGGAGGCATATTTAATATGTGTAGATTTCTATACTTTATTAGTTAATTCCTCATATAGTTTTACTTTCAGAAATTTGCTTTATTTGAATGTAGCCCAGTAGAATGCTTTTTTTGTATTTGTATTTGTATGTGTATTGTATAGCGATAACTAGAATGAAATTTGTATTATATTGTGATAACTAGGATGCAATGTGTATTGTATAGTGATAACTAGGATGCAATGTGTATTATATTGTGATAACTAGGATGCAATGTGTATTGTATGGTGATATAAGGTGCAGGGTATATGGTATGGCAATAGCTAGGATAAAGTTGTTATTATCTTAAGTGATCCTTATTGTATGGTGATCAGTAGTATGTTCTTTACCTTGTATATATGTCAGTAGGATACTCACTGTAATTATATGGGTCACTGTAACTGAGAATTAATAGTATAACAGGCTTTTCACACTGAGCGGTTGAAACAGTCTGTGGGTGTAACAGATGATACACAGTTTATTTGATTTGTTTCATTGATATAAGCATTCTCTGGCCATTACTTTTTGACCACACCTAATAACTTAGTTGTGGGCCCCCGAAAAAATTTGTAGATGTCCCGTTTGGAGGAAAAAAATAAATGTTCACGTTATGTATGGCTGATTTCAGTGTGAATTTTGCACACAGAGATGATGTTCTGGTAATTCAGACCCAAACACTGTTTATATCAAAACATTTGCACCAGTCACATGCCTAAGTCCAGGGAATACTGTGTAAGCTATTTCAGGCCACTGCATTAGAATTTCATATGTTACATCAATACATTTTTAAAATGAATATAAAAAAAAGGGAAAATAAAACAAGGGGGGGGCGTGCATTATCCAGCAGCAAGTCAAAAAATCCAGCATAACAACAAAAACATTACACAAGGTAAGACAAATGCAACAGCAACAGACAATGCGGTAAAGGTCTGGCCCTTTATTTTCTGTATATAGAACAGGCAATGGTGAAATAATTTGGGGGTAGATCACTATTGTAATACAGGTTTTTATATATCGCTACCAGATTACGTACAGATATATATATATACAGAATATTTTATATACACATCAGTACCTGCCCCTATTGGAGCTACATACTAAGATCACAAACATACATACATAAACTAGGGTTAATTTAGTCGACAGCCAATTAACCTGCAACTATGTTTTTGGCATGTGGGAGGAAACTACAGCACTTAGAGGAAAACCACACAGACGCGGGGAGAACATAAAAACTCCACACAGATAAAGCCTAGTCTGGGAATCGAACTCATGACATCAGCGTTGTCAGACACAAGTGCTACTCACTAAGCCACTGTGCTGCTACAGTATGGTGCAGGTGACTATTGCCAAGTCTATAGCTTCTTCTCCTGGGCAGAGCTGGTTCTGTTCCTCCCTCATAAGATAATTGGACCAAGCTAACCACTTAAACAGGGGGAAGGAGGATTCTAGGGCTTCGTATGGGACATTAAGGGCCAGATTTACTAAGCTGAAAAAGTGGAGATGTTGCCCATAGCAACCAATCAGATTCTAGCTGACATTTCTAGTATGTGATAGGAAAGTAAGAGCTAGAATCTGATTGGTTGCTAGCTATAGACAATATCTTTACTTTTTCAAACACGCAGCTTAGTAAATCTGGCCCTAAGTGTCTCCTTAGTATGACTAAATGTGACTTTGGCAACTTATTTTAGCAATTTAGAGCAGTACAAACGTTTTGGAACCATTGCAGGAGTGTTGTGTATTTCTAATATCATTTTTATAGCTAAAAAGTAATAATTTTTTTTCCTTAACTTATTCTAGGATGTGGTTTTAGTGCATTGAAGCACTCACACAAACCACAACCAGCATTTCCAGCATACCTTTCAGTGCACTACCCTGCTCATTTACAATTACCATGTAGATGCATTGAGCTTTGCTGCTTTGTGCCTTAAGCTACATGCCTTGCTTGTAGAGGTATCCAGTGGCTCTACTGCAAGCGCCTTTGGATCGCACACAGCCCAACTGTGTTTTGTGCTCAGAGAAATGGGACGCTCGATACGTGCCAATTTGTGTGCGCCTCTGGATCAGCCCCTAAGTCTTTTAGCAGATAACATGCTATGAAGTGTATCTGTATCTCTGGTACTTGTTGACCACAGCATGCTAGGTAGCTTGTTGCTTACTGGGTCAATAATATAAAAATAACAATGGACCATATCCAGGCCTCTCGTATAAGGAAGCCTAACATCCGCCCATGCACACGTCAGATACTATGCTACGTATTGCCTCCGCTCGCCTAAAATCTGCAAGGTGGACGAGGGGGGCATTTAAATTATACAATGTGAGCTGGTTTAAAGACTCCCGTGCGGATCAGAGGTTGTACAGACAACTACCCTCACAAGAGGCTTAAGGTAGCCTAATGGCAGCGTAACTGAAGTTTGCACAAGAGAGGGTACTGATATAGGAGATGACTCCCCTCTGCACCATGTCACTTACCAAATACTTGCTCCCAATTTGTCTTAATTGGCAAAGCATCACATTCTCAGGCTACAAAAGGGATAGGACTCAGAGTAAGTGAAGTGTTTCCCATGAAATGATCCATTGAGAGAGGGAGTCTGGATAGATCAGTGGTGTAGTGCTGTGCTCCTCAACCAGTGTGCCATGGAATGTTGCCAAGTGTGCCACGGTGCAATGCCTTCAACAGGAGAAAATGCACTGGAAGACCTTGCCTTAAGGATATAAGGGGATACTGGGGAGGCTGGAGGCACATGAATGAGGACTACTGGGGAGGCAGCAGACGCATGATAGGAACTAACATAGTTAAATTAGTTATAAGAAAAAAAGTTATTAGCTGCGATTTTAAATTTTATCAGATAAAAAATAACAATTAAATGTAATATCTGTGTATGTACTTTGTAATTCCTGCTTTTTAAGAAAAATATTTTTGCTTTTGATGTTCCATAGAATTCTAGGAAGGGCTTAGGTGTGCAGAGGGTGAGAAAAGGTTGATGAGCACTGCTTTAGTGTAATACCGCTTTCACATCACCACCCTGCATCCTTCAAGGCTACCTGCAGGCCTGGACCTTCAGCCTGCTCGCAGTCCACCCATCCCGACAGTGTGTAGACGCTTTTTTCAAATCTATGGGCCAACGATTTGCCAGGGCTGCCGTCCAGCTGAGGAGTATTGTGCCTAGTTCCACATATAAAAAAAAAGTTATTAGCTTTTAAATTTTATCAAATAAAAAATAACAATTAAATGTAATATCTGTGTATGCACTTTGTAATTCCTGCTTTTTTTTGTATATTTTGGTGTGCCAAGGAATTCTGGGAAGGGCTTAGGTGTGCCAAGGGTGGGAAAAGGTTGAGGAGCACTGGTGTAGTGTATTGTGCTTCTGATTTGCCAAATTAGAATATTTGAAGGTATAGATTTCAAATGTGTGGTGTTGCATTAAAATAATTCTAGTTCATTAATTAACAGCAGCGTTACACAAATCATACAATTACTACTTCTGAAATTAATTCACCTCCATCCTAACCACAGATTATATGAATTATGGATGTATGTTGCTGTCTCCATACTTCCTAAAATTCATATTTTACAAGTCTAGAACCCTACTTTAAAATCTCTGCATTGATCTGCACCTGTCTGAAAGCAGGTCAGTGCCATTATGCCTACCATCAGCCACTTGCCTTTATCTGCCCCCCGCGTGGGGATTAAGCACGTGGATGTCAGGTAAACGGCCCCTGAGTTCTGTGAGATAGGGTAATGTTATTATTTCAGGATCAGGTGATTTGTTTGCAGTTTTGTAATTACAATTTAAATTTTTTTTCTTTCTAATATGGTATCCCTCATCCCTCTGGTGAAATATAAAAGTAGAACAGGAGTGGTCATATAAGACTATCTAGTTATTATGTACAAGCTAGATCCTGTGCTTGCATATTATAACGCCTAGTTGCATCTTGGGTCTCTTGATAAGATAAAATAGGCAATTTATCAGCGTTAAGTTTAATCCCTTCAGCCTTAAGCAATGAGCAGAAGAGGCAAAGGCGGTTTCTATGGAAACACCATGCAAAGGAAAACTTTATCCTGTAATGTCACAGTCCAGTCACAAAATCTGAACAGTAAAGTTTAGAATATGATTAATGTATTAAAGTCATTCTAAAAGAAAAGACAAATATATGTATTTTGCAGCCCATGGTAGTCATGCAATCCTAGTCCATATGTGGTGCAGCAACAATTTGTATATTTATTCAAAAGACAGAAAGAGTTATGTAAAAAACTATGTATTGAGATATACTGATGATAGCAGTTATGATATCTTAATATTTACGATCATTCATGGACATGGGGCAGAAATCAGGAATGTAGGTAAGGTCTTAATCAAGCCTTTATTGTACAGTTACCATACCCCCTTCCATCACCTTGTGTATATGAGAAAACATTTTTTGTTGCTTAAAGATATTTCAGTAGAACAAAACATGAGTTGCTTGCTAATAATATATATGTGATAGATTATCAACACAGAAGGACCATAGCTAATACTTCCCAGACTAAATGGTATGTTTATTCATAAATGTGGCATTCCAGTGAAAAGATTTGATTGATCCCAACAAAATTTTGCATAATTTAAGGAGTCCTCAGATCAACAATTGGCTTTGAAAGTCTCAGTCAATGATTAACGGATATATCTGCTAAATCTGCATTCACTATCTAATGCCGCTTTCACATCAACACCCCGGCAATCCCTTAAAACACTTCAGGTAGACCCGAGAAATCAAGGATCCCGGTAATGCAAATCTTGTCACCAAGCCCATAAGTGGAGCAAATCAGCGTAACTAAGATTAGTTTTATAGAGTACATGCCCTGTAAACTGATGGACACCCAGGTCCAAGGGGTGTCATAATTAAATTTTTAACAAGTTTTTAAACTGTATAATAAAGGTATTTATACTTTTTTTTTTATTTGCGCTGGGTTCTTTCATCCCTATGCCAGTTGGATAAATATTGGCTGCTGGTGACTCATTGCTGATTTGGGCTGTAAAAGCAGGTGTGTGGGTCAGTGGTGAGAATGGCTATTTTCCAAAAGGGCAGTTCTATACTAGCCAATTTCAAATGAGCTCTGGATTTGATTGATGAAGATCCAGAAGATGAATGTGCAGTGGTGAAAGGTGAGTATTTATTCTACCCCTACCTTTATCCTAATTCTTACCCTAATCCTCCCCTTCCATTACCATAACCATAACCCTCCCTTCCCCACAGCCTGACCCAAAGACTCCCTTCCCCACAGCCTGACCCTAAAATTCCCTTACTCGCAGCCTGACCCTAAGACTTCCTTCCCCGCAGCCTGACCCTAAGACTTCCATCCCCCGCAGCCTGACCCTAAGACTTCCTTCCCCGCAGCCTGACCCTAAGACTCTCTTCTGTGCAGCCTAACCCTAAGACTCCCCATAAACTCCTAACCCTAAAACTTCCTGTAGAGTTCACTGTAATACTCACCTGTCCAGTGGCTCTGCAACAGTGTGACTGGTCTACAGTGGCGGTTTCCAAATGAATAAATGGGTAAGTATGCCGATCGACATACTTACACATTCATTAATACAATATTCTAATTAGCAATATTTTCGAAATAGAGCTTTCAGCTATCTCTATTTCGTAAACAGCGCTTTTTGTAGGGAGACTACATCCCAGAAGTAGCTATGAAATTGGGTTGTTGTAATGATTTTAGGCTATCTACAAACATTTTTTTAAAATTGTAAATTTATAAATGATAAAATTGTAAATTAAAAAACAGTAGCCAGTTACAAAATTTACTTTCATTTAGAACGATGAAACAGATAAATTCATATCACATATTATTGTATAGAATAGCAAAAATTGTCCTGTAAACACATAATATATAAAACACATACAAGAACAGTATAAGCTACAACTAGCTCTATAACTGAATTTGGAAGAAAATAATGCTTTATACGTGCAGAAGAAATTCAATGATACAATGTAAAAATTGATTAAAGGTGGCACACTGGAAAAGGAGAAGAAAAAAAAATGTATTCTGTTAAACAGGAAGATTCTTCATCCTATTTCAGAGTTAACATTCTGAGGGAAATTACCGTTTTAATATCATGGCTCCCACATGCTGTGAAAAAGATGGCATTTATTTTTACAGCACTGATACAAAATAACCTTAGGTAATAACCATGATCCAGTGCCTTAGGTAGTAAAAGTTTTCTAGTAAATTGTCACAAGCTCTTTATTGGAGAAGAATATTGTAGATGATCTAAGATTATTGATAGTGGTGATTTTGTAAATATCTTACAGATAACATTATCTTGAAGCGATTGCTGCAAGTCTCTTGGTTATAGTTATGTACAGATTTGTGTAACAGCCCAATGTTAAGAACAAAATAATGTTCTCCAAGGCACAGATGCCATAAAATAATATAAGATTTAGCAGAGATTGCCTTCGAACAAACAGCAATCCAAAACAATATACGACTAAAGTCATATTTTACCAAAGAATGCAACTAAACATAGGATTGCTACAGGGTTATTGTAACTCTCTGTTGTTTTACATAAAACAAAGCCACAGTAGTCTCCAAATAGACCTTGCTTACACCTAGCCTATACAAGTAGACACCTGGCCAGCTGTCACCATTTAAAGATTGGATGACGCCAGCAGGTCTCAGCTGCCAGAGTTTGCAAGCGGCACACAATGGGAATTAAAGTGTCAGTTGAGAAATCTTCACAGCCTGTTCCAGATGCAGAATTACACGGTTCAGTGTGAGTGGCATAACAGGACGAGACAATGAGAGAGAAGATGAATGAGAAATAAATAAGGAGAGGAACAAGTGGAACAATATGAAGAGTTGCTTTCTAAACCGATTGTGTAATCACCTGACACATACACAGCTAGGCTGTAGGCTGCAAGCTTTGCAAATGAACTTGATATTGTATAATGCTAATGCCTGTATGGTACACATGCCTCATTAATAGAGAATAAAAAATACTGTATAGCACCTTAACAGCACGATTTATGCAAATCGCATCATTAAAACCCTCCCTTTGATTATCAATTTTGGGGTTTCATAGGGATGGGGGTGTGGCTTGATGACGCAATTTGTGTCATTATGGCCCTCCCTGTCCCTAGCAACACTAGTAAACTAGTGTTGCCAGGCAAGGGGGCAAGATTTGAGGCTGTGGTTCATGGAAACCACGAGCCACCAGTCAGATTTGCCGGCTCTCCTGGGATACCGGGAGAACTGCCCGAATTTCAAGAGTCTCCCGGATATTCTGGGAGAGTCGGTAACTATGGTGTTAGGGGAGGTTTGGCTGGATTATTATTACCACACGCTCACACTACAGTAAGATCTACAGGCCATATCAAGACTTCCGTGTGATACTACACATAGATTGGGGAGTGGCCCTACATCAGTAACGGTTACACTCAACATTCTGAATTTTCGAATAAAGGACATCCGAAAGTTACTTTTCAGATGTCCCTTTTTCCTATACTTACCGCTTTCTACTTTTTTTTTGTGAACGGATGAGTATGCCGTTTGGCATACTTCACCCATTCACTTTCGCAATGCGCGATATCCCTCTGCCGTCTTTCCGCAGCACCTCCGCTGCTGCTATCGCCGGACCTGGAACAAATAAGTAAATTATCTCTGCAGGGTTAGGGTTGGGGTTTAGGGTTAGGGTCAGATTGCAGGAAATGGTGGGCTAGGGTCAGCCTGCTATTAAGGGAGGGTTAGGGTCAGGCTGCCAAGAAGGGAGGGGTAGGGTAGTGAGAGGGGAGGCTTAGGGTTAGAATTAGGGAAGGGATTATTTTTACTTACAATTCAGCTGAACGGAGCTTTCGGAGCTTCGTGAATCGATTGCTATGCCTCATCGAGTATAGTTTGGCCCATTCGGACCGGAGCCCCACACCCATGCCTCCCACTTAGTGTTTTAGGTCACATGAGCAGGACCCTCCATCCTAGTGTTGTTCCCTCCTCTACCATCCCACCCTCACTTCGTACCCTCTTGTTACCCTTTTACCCTGTCCCCACCTGCTGTCCGGTGCGGTGAGTCTGCAGCATTTTTGTGGTGGGTGTTCCGTCCGGTGTGCCAGGTTTTGGAAAGCCCTTGAATGGGTATGTATGTCAAAAAATAAGTTTGCCATATTTACCCATTCATTGGGAAAACCTTCTAATTAGGGATATTTTTTTAAATACAGACAGACAAAAATGATCTTTCAGCTGCCTGTATTTCAAAAATATTTAATTCCACAGAACACGTCCCGTGATCAGGGCCATAATTGGAATGCTCTCAACTTGAAGAGATGGGGTCCAAACAAGGGCGTTTTTCCTCACAAAGGTGCAAGTCCAGAACTGGATCAGCCCTTGTGTGTGTCTTCTGCATGTCTCTCTGTCCTTCCAGAGTGTCTGTCTAATGCTGAGTACACACTGGAGGGTTATCTGACGATTATGGTTTCAACCACATGACAATCATCAGATAGATCCAAAATGTTTTCAGTGTGTACTGTCCCACAATGCTGCAGAATTCTCCTAATTCTAAACAATGGGCTAGATCCTTTACGGGCGCGTGGGGGTCTGAAATTAAGCATGGTAGAGGGGAGTCACTCCCATCTATTATGATGGATCCAGCCCAATGTCTGTAGAAAACTTCAGTGTGTACTGACACACAATCTTCAATAAAACAATTGCCATTCATATTTCTGCATACGGCCACCTTCAAGAATTTGTGAAACGATCCACAGGAAACTAGAGAGCAGTGTGTATGGGAAGTGGGGGAGGGGCACATCGTTAAGTAAGTCGGGCTCCAATTAATATTACAGATTTGAAAAGATGTCAGATAGGGCCCTATGCAGACTACCAGACGTATAACATATACGTCGGGTGTTTAGCGGTTTTTCCTACTGCGTATGCGTAGTACATTTTTTACGTTATCTACATATCTTTTTCCATAGATTGTGTAAATGCGGTCTGTCTGCATACGGCCCATAATCTCTAAAGAATTCGGTGTGTACCCTGCTAAAAGGTCCTGACATCTACTTGTTCTGCCAGAGTTTTCTGACTGTATTATTATTATGGACAACAAACAAATCAAATTTGTTTTGGAAACTAGTGATGGGTAGTTCATGAACAATTAGTTCAAATGAACTAACCTTTTAAGTGAACTAGTTCATTTAGTTCACAGACTTGGCAAAGATTTATAATCATAATGAACTAAATGAAGTGGAAGAGAGGAGTCAGTCACTAGACAGTAAGATGAAGCATGGCAACTCCTGCAAGATCATTCACTCTCATTGCCATTTGCGTTTAACTTAGTCATAAGTCTATACCTCAAAATCACCAGAGATGGCACTGCTGAGCTCAGACTCGAGCAGTTTATTTGAATTAGATTTTTCAATAGTTAGCTCATTTAGTTCAAAGAGCTGGCCAAGAACTTTAGTTCACCATGAACTTAAGGATGTGAGTGGGAGCAGTTATAGACACTAGTGAAGGAGAGATAGAGGAGTTAGACACTTTAGGGAGATAAGGCACAGATAGAAGCCCCTGCAGCTCTCTCCCACTTGTGTTTTTAGTGTCTGAATCTGCTAAAATAAATTAAACAAACCACACAAGACACACACAGCCCTGCAAATACAAGCCTAATGAAGCAAAGTCTGAAACTGCACTGCTTAGACTTGAGTCTCATTACTTTCAGCAAGTAAAGAAAAATAATAATCAACTGCGCTGCTCAGCTTGTGATTGTTCGTGTGGACGCGTGTGAGTTGATGTGAGTTCCAACACCTGGAATGAACTAATCTCCAAACTGAACTACATTTCCCATTACTTTTGGAAACATCTCTCTACACTTGAGTGCACCCAGAATATATCATATTATATACCACATATTATATTATATATTACACAAAACTCTCAGAGAATAGAAATAGAAACCAGTATTCCTGTAACAGGCAATCTGGATCTGCTCAAAGGGGATTGGGGGACTTATAAGGAAGGAACTTAAAATTACCAGTGAGAATGGATATTTACAATGTGGGGGTGGAATTAGGGGTAGAATTAAGGTAACGGGGCTGGATTCACCACCCCATCAATAAAAAATGCTTGATTTGAAGCTTTGGCAGAAAGGCATGAGGCTTAATGACACAATTTGCATAAATCGCGTAATCAAACCCCATCCCATGCCGGCAACGAGATCTCCCAGAGGGAAGATATTAAAAGCCGACAACCCTGATTATTATGCATTACAATCAGGTAGCAGATTGGAAAAGTGGCTGAAGCTAGTTATGAGCAGCCTTACGTTAGGCATTGCATGCACACGCAGCTGGACACTATGAGCAGCCTTACATTAGGCACTAAATGCACACGCAGCTGGACACTATTATGAGCAGCATTACATTAGGCATTGCATGCACACGCAGCTGGACACTACTATGAGCAGCCTTACGTTAGGCATTGCATGCACACGCAGCTGGACACTATGAGCAGCCTTACATTAGGCACTGAATGCACATGCAGCTGGACACTACTATGAGCAGCCTTACTTTAGGCATTGCATGCACACGCAGCTGGAGAAAACTGAAGTGAATTTTAAAAAAGGGGAGAAAGTTTTCTATTTTGGTCACAGATAATAATTGAATTAATGTAACTACTGTTAATTATTGGGATTATTAACAGCCCATTCCCCCTGATTGCACCCAGTTTCTAACATGGAACTACCATAGAAGAAAAGGCTGTGGTTAATACAGTCGCCACAGATGTCTGTACAGCAAAGCAATATGAAAATCATTGCAGCTGCGTCCCTGCAATTGCAGTAATTCTGCCTTTGGCTAATGCTACATATATTCTTAGTTTTCTTATAATAAATATATTAAAACAATAAAACAGTAACCTTAGTAAGTCCCTTTCCTAACCTGTGGCTAATCCTGGCTGGGACATCCTATCTCTGTGCACGGGGCGATGAGTGAGGTTTGCTTTAAATACTGCACATAAGCTGTAGCATAACATTGACTTCTCCACATGGCTATTTATGACATATACAAAAATGCCCATTTTAAGGCAAATAAAGTTGAAATATGCCATGTTTATGGCCAAATGAATTCAGTTTTACTCATTTTAATCAATGTCTACATTTGGCGCTATTTACAATAAATTTTGGACTGGATCCAGACTTCTGCAAAAGGAGTGCTTACTAATCGCTAGGATCGTGAAACCGTCAGAATTTATCGAAAGCGCATGCACCACGGATCTGAATATTTCCATAGTGAGAGCAGGACGCAGACGGCTATGCACTAAACGAAAGAGGATGTATACACACAGTCAGGGCCACCGTCAGAAAATGCAGAGCCTGGCCTCCCATGTGATGTCATTAATGACGTCACATATGAGCAGGGTGCCGCAGACATGCTTTAACAGCGGGCCAGTGCACAGGCAAGCCCTTCTCTACACATTAGCCCGCTACTGGGCAGCAAGTATTGGCAGTAGGATACCACCGATTCCTGCGGCTGCAGAGCTAGATAAGTATCAGCAGCCCCCAGGCCTGTGACAATAGTCCCAGCTGCCCCCCCTCTGATGGCGGCCCTGCACACAGTACAGTTAGCGCATGCTAAAAACCTTCTGCGCTATATTGCACAGTCCCAATATTAAGTGAGAGCATCGCAGAAGTTTTACCGTAGGGGTCAGGGAGGATTTCTCTGTGTAAGCGAGGGGCAGACCACCTTCAAGGGGAGGAAAGGGAGGGGCAGCCGGGACTTTTGTACTAGGCTCAGTGACAGATGGGGCCCACTGATGCTTACCTTAGCTCTTCAGCTGCTGGTATTGCTGGTATCCTACTGCCGATGCTGTTAGAGAGAAGCACATAAGCCAGCTCGTTATGAAGGTCCGCTGTGCTCCACCTGTATATGACGTTACGGTTGATGCTGCAAAGGGGCGGAGCTCTGCGGCTGTGTCCCTTTGCCTGCACGAAAGATTGGGTCCACGGCTCTGTCTGTGACCATTCGTGACAATAATCCATAACTTTTGTCTAATTAATAGAGACATTTTTATTAACCTCCACATTACTGTATTATGAAACACAGCAGACAGCTAATCTTACATTGAAAACTGGAGCCTCTATGATGAGCAAAGCAAACCAGTCTGGACAGATGATGTGAACAAAACAAAGTCAATTAAAACAAAACAAATCACAAATGTGACAGGCTCAGCTTCACCTCCCATCAAAACACCCTCATCACATCTTGTTTCCTTGACAACAGGTGTAATATCCAGTAATGTTTCCATTCTCTCACAGGATAGCAATTTCTTGTAAAAGACAAGAATGGAATATTAACAAAGATTAGATAATATACTTCCCTCCAGACAAGACAGATGTATCAGTGCTGGAAAGTGAGCACTTGTCAGGTAAAACTGCTGCCTTATGTTATGGAAGGCACCAGGGGAAGAGGATGGGGGTTCCTCATGAAACCTATATATAAGATAAAGGCTTATTAAGAAAAGCTTTCTACAATCTAAAAAAAGAAAATAGCTTCTTCAAGGTTCAGTAAACAATGTACTTGAGAAATAACAACCTTAAACTGCAAACGGCCTAGTGCTCCACTCACGCACCTCGCAGCCAGGCACCCCTTACCGAAATAAAAACACGGGCACCAATAGCTGGGTTTAAAAGGGAACATGGAATTTATTAATAATGGGCCAAATTGAATTGAATTAGAAATTCTAGTGACGACCATAAGTTACCGGTCATCCTCATTGAACTAGGTGGCCCAATAGCAGATTGGGGGGGGGGGGGGGGGAACGCCTAACCC
>WWET01000602.1:425001-446516 GCA_011038615.1 Limnodynastes dumerilii
TTCCCTACAGCAAATTTTACATTTGGCTCTTTCTCTATTAATCTCTCCTTATAATTAGTCTTTCCTATGCTGGATATTTAACAGTTGCGTTCAGGGACGCTAACTCTATAGGGAAATAAAAAATTGTGAATTCATCTAAAGTAAAGGTTTAATAAAGCTGAAATGCATCCAGAGGAGACAAGTGGGAAAGGTAGAAGGTGTCTGGCTGGGATGATCTCTTCTTCTCAGTGTTATTTTGGTGGATAGCAGAGGTGAGAAAGGTTAGATATTTATAAAGGAATGGTGCACTGGGCAGGGGGAAATCATTTTGCCTTTAATATTGTACAATATTTCATTGCATTCATTGCATTTGGGATAGGAGACTTTTAATAATAGTTTTTTAAATATTTTTTCCCAAGTCTTATTTACAGGATAATCGAAATAAATATGACACAGATGTATCTACTTCTCCACAGAATAAAGCTGCGTGGGTCGTCGCTCTCAAAAGATCACTTTCCAGCACTAAAGCTTTGACCACCCTAATTTTTTTTGAAGTTTCCCATAAAACGGTGTCGCTCTGTGAATGCTGTCTCTACATACAATGGTAAGTTTCATTCTTCCTAACCCTAACTATCCCCTCCCTGCAACCTAACCTTAACCCTCCCCTAACATTAACCCTCTCCTCTCTGCAGCTTAACCCTAACCCTCCCCTAAACTTTACTATCCTCATACTGGAACCTTCAGCTGGTTCCATGTTTGGATTCGTATTACCATATGTTAATTATCTTCCTTAAAATGGCATAAATCATTAATACGCTAGTAAAGCTAATGCCTGTTTTGTGGCCCCATGCTGACTATATCTGATATTTTTTCACTCACGCCCACTATTTTGCATAGCTACACGCTAAGATACATATACTACACACATTTTCTTTATATATAATTGGAGGGGACATATTTTTATCTTTAAGCCAAGAAGCTAAGATTAAAAATAACCTATTATAATAATTGCAAATATTCAGAAACATAAAGGTCCACATTTAACCTTAGAATTGATCCACTAATATTTAGTATTTGGCTGTCATTAAACAGGGATAACTATAATTTAAATGCAAACAAGGATATTATTCAGTGTAATTGTCTTCAACTGAATACATACATATGAGAACTTCAATATTCAGAGCAACTCATTATCACATCTCCGAGATGACAGGAATCATAAGGTTCTGAGAAAGTTCAAACTCTAATCATAATGGATACAAAATGCATTTCATTTCAATTTTGTCTAATTAGAGCAGCAATATTACTGTTCTAATAAAGAATATTTTAGATAATTCACAGTTCTATCCTCTTTGTAAATTATACTGGTTTTTTTTCACTTTTTATGTTATTTTATCTTTGTTCAATTTTAAATCATTTATTATATGAAAAAAGTGTATTTTAAGGAGGAATTTCTTTATCGGGCCAGGTAAAATATGTTCATGAAAAAAATGCCTCCCGTCAAGACCACAGCTATGGACCTGATCCAGACCTCTGAACTGCCCTGTCACTCCCATTTCACGAGTTCTGGACATTGAGGCTTTCTGTACGTGCGGGGGTCTGTCTGTCTGTCCCCATGAGCCATGAGAGAGGCGAGAGAACTCCCCCGTCACTCCCCTCTCTCATTCATAACTAGTGTGACTTACACTGCCATAAGGCAGCCTTAAGTCACACTTGCAGATCAGCGGTCCATGTGACCGCTGTTCCGCGTGTAAGTGAGTGTTAACTTACATGCTTCCCCCTGCCAACTTTGGGCGTTACTCATCTTTCCAGTGAGGTCTGTGGTGGGTGCAACGGGTCCAGAAGGTTCCAATAAGGAATGGGTAAGTATGCTGATCAGCATACTAACCCATTAAAAAAAAAAAATCTAAAATACCTGTTTATAATAGAGACAGCCATTCCTTGGCGGCTACTTACAACGAAGCAGATTACTGCTCCCTTTCATGCATGTGTTTTCATTAACCTATAAACTGATCTGAGCAACTACCAATTTGTGTATTGGAGTTTGTACTTTCACTGTGTGTAATTCCCCTACAACAACACACTAAGATTATTGACCCAACAAATACCTTTGTTTCTGTTACTAGCAGATTACCCCCTGGCTTTTCATGCTCCTGTTTGCATTAACCTATAAATTGATCTGAGCAACTTCCATTTTGTGTGTATACTGTGTGTATACCGATTGGGAGCATGAAAGGCAGGGGTAATCTGCTAGCAACAGAGAGCTAAGAGAGGAGCTGTTGTTCCAAAGCAGTTATTTTGGAGGCTTTAAAGCAGGGGTGGGGAACCTTTTTTCTGCCAAGGGCCATTCAGATGTTTATAACATCATTTGCGGGCCATAAAAAATGATCAACTTAAAAATTAGCCTGTTATATTTAGTCAAAAATGTAATTAATTTACCCCCAATGTAAGCTGTAGAAAAAAATGGCGGCGGTGTCTCTGAGTTTCCTGATCAGGATCCCGGCTGGGATTGGCATCTGGAGCCTGCAGGACCCTACAGCTCTGAGTTCTGGAGAGCAAGAACGGAAGCCAGGCCACACCCCTGCTCACATCCCACCTGCCGAGGGCCAGACCAAATGATATTGGGGGCCTTATACGGCCCTCAGACCAGAGGTTCCCCACTCTTGCTTTAAAGGGTGCCTCCTGAGGTAAGTTAGATCTCAATTTAAAAACATATATATATGACCCAATATTGGGACTCTCATTGAGTTAGAACCACCATGAGCAGAAACCTTGACAGTGGCTGATCATATATTTGCAAATATGTGTAACGGACATTTCTGCGTTTTATGTTACAGATAGAATGGTAAAGTGTGTTACTGGTAATGGCAGTGTTGTTGGACATTCTCTATCCTGTGTGTATGTTACAGATAGAATGGTATAGTGTGTTACTGGTAATGGCAGTGTTACTGGATATTCTCTATCCAGTATGTGTGTTACAGATAGAATGGTATAGTGTGTTACTGGTAATGGCAGTGTTACTGGACATTCTCTATCCTGTGTGTATGTTACAGATAGAATGATATAGGGCCGTATTCAGAGATCCGTCCGGTGATCGGGCCGCAAATATACGCACAGACGGAGCAAGTTACACCAAAACACCAGTCACTCCCCTTGCGAAATCTGTGCCCATGGAGACTTCCGCCCCCATAGACTAGCCCTAACTTTCCGTGGCCATTTCCGTGCTTATATGTCCTTCGTCCGTGCGTATCTTTGTAATCGCGCCCACTTCCCTTCATTTAAATGCCCCCCCACCCATTTCTATGTAAATTCCTCCGTGCATATTTTTCTGTCTGAGTTCCGTACGGAATTTCCCACGTCTGATTCACAAGTCCGTCCGTTAGGCACTTCCACGCGTATCCTCTATGTTAACTGCGTCTAAAAGGTTACTACGCATGCGCAGTTTAAACGTACTTAAAAATATGCACGGAAGTCAGCGAAAATTCGGTTCTCTAAATACGGCCCATAGTCTGTTACTGGAAATGGCAGTGTTGCTGGACATTCTCTATCCTGTGTATATGTTATAAATAGAATGGTATAGTCTTTTACTTTTAATGGCAGTGTTGCTGGACATTCTCTATCCTGTGTTTATTTTACAGAGAGAATGGTATAGTCTGTTACTGGTAATGACAGTGTTGCTGGACATTCTCTATCATGTGTGTATGTTACAGATAGAATGGTATAGTCTGTTACTGGTAATGGCAGTGTTGCTGGACATTCTCTATCCTGTGTGTATGTTACAGATAGATTGGTATAGTGTGTTACTGGTTAATGGCAGTGTTGCTGGGGCATTTTCTCTCCTTTGTGTCTGTTGCTAGCAGATTAGCCTGCCCTTTCATGCACCTGTTTGCATTAACCTATAAATTGATCTGAGCAACTTCCATTTTGTGTGTGTCTATTTCTAGAACAGCCATTTCTTGGCGGAGGCTTACAACAAAGCAGATTACCACTGCCTTTCATGCACCTATTTTCATTAACCTATAAATTGATCTGAGCAACCACCAGTTTGTGTACTGGAGTTTGTACTATCACTGTGTGTACTTCCTCTACAACAACACACTAGGATTATTGATCCAACAAATAGACTGTGCCAGGGTACTTCATTTGTAACCTCTAGTGGTGCATGGGTTCATATGAACAATTAATGCTGATTGGCCGCTGTATTTTACGTACCAATAGCCTTTGACTTTTGACTGTGACATCTATAAAGTGAAGAATAAAGATAAACATATACTAAAACCAATACGTCTGATCTAAAAGAAAAAGAGCTACAAATAAACTGGTCTGTAATAAATCACTTGTTCATAAGCACATTTAATTCTGTAAACAAATGAAATAAATAACGGTCAGGCAGCTAACAACTGTCATGTGAATTAATTCTGTGTGTTAATGGGCAATGCATTATTCACAAAGAGAGGCAGTCTCAAGGTCACTCTACGATGAGAACAAAATGTGGAGACAGAATTAGAATCCATTGACTGTCCTATTATATCTACTGAAACACACTCATCAACCGAAAGAAACTTTAGGTCATGGGGTTTTTGTTTCTTCTGCCAAGAATAAATTAGGAATTAAAGAAAGGGTATAGTTAATATGGAGAGAGAGAGAGAGAGAGAGAGAGAGAAAGAGAGAGAGAGAAGAATCCAGAACTATTTACTAAGCTATCATGGTTATGGGTGTGGGTCCCCGCTTAGAACGGCCCTATTTCGATAACCAGTTCGAAACTGGTTGGGATTTCGATCGCATATGCCTCGATGAGGCATAGCAATCGATCCACGGAGCACCCAGCTTTTGGTGCTCCGAAAAGTAAGTTAAAAAAGTCCCCCACTCCTTTCCCTAACCCTAACCCTCCCCTCTCACTACCCTAACCCTAACCTTCCCTTCCCCGCAACCTGACCCTAACCCTCCCTTCCTGGCAACCTGACCCTAACCCACTATCTCCTGCAGCCTGACCCTAATTCTCCCTTCCTGCAGCCTGACCCTAACCCTCCCTCCTCTGCAGCCTGACTCTAACCCTCCCTACCCCGCATCCTGGAGAGGTTACTCACCTTTCCTGTGGTACGGTGGTAGCGGTGCGGCAGAGGGATATCGGCGGCGGCAGTATTATACTCACCCATTCTGGGGAAAAAAATTGAAACTGGGCAGTAATTGAAATAGGGACATCCCTAAAGAAACTTTCGGATTTCCCTATTTCGGAAATCAATGTTTCTGACCGTGGACTGCAACCGCATGGTTCCACACAGAGACATGGCTACCAACAATCACTTATGCTTCTATGAAATGGCATTTATAATTTCCAATACTAGTCATGAATGTGTATGTTAGGAGAGGTCAATGGAAATTTTTGAAGTTTTCTCTTGATCCCACAGAGCAATGGAAGCCATGACACATCATTGGGCCAGATCCAGACCTCAGTACGAAAGCGTATTTACACTAGCCGCTGTCGTAAAATTGCCTTCTTGTATGTACTGTGCATGTGCGTACGTGCTTACTTACGCTTGGAAAGTTAAGGTAGGGTTTGGTACTCGTAAATCAAGTAAATTAAGTACGACCGAGGGGAGTGCCCAGTGGAGTGTATTGTATTTAGGATAGCGTAAATAATCTACGCGACCATACGTAAACAGAACTTAAGTCTGGATCTGGCCCATTGTCACTGTGGAACTGCTATCCTATGGCCACTAAAACGGAAGTGGTCACAAAAGACCACATTTACGCAATCCACGCAACGAAACGATACGTAGATTATGTAAAATAGTTACTACGCATGCATAGTAGCTACTATCGGGAAATTGAGACCGTATGTGGAACACGTACAGTGTTGTGAATCTTTATTTCCCTGCTAAACTGGATTCCTTATACATCCAACAGTGTCTATTATTTAAATAGGAAACATTTAAATTCTACTATTGACTATGTTTGTATTGAACGCGATGAATGACTAAGAATTTGCCTTGAATTCTACCTAAAATTGTTGAAACTCAAAATGTTTCCCTCATAAGCAGTTAGCATCACACTATCACACTGCAGGGATAGAAATAATAGCAGGGAGCTGTATTCACTGATAACTTTTGTATATAAGTCAAGCTATCATCTTAAACTCTGTGAATGAGTCCATGTTCATACCTCGCAAAACATGTCAATCAACACAACATCTCCACACCGGCTATGCGAGGTATTTACAGATCTCAGTGTCTTTTATAGACAAGTATATTGTGAAGATAAAAGATAAAAAATACAGTTTGATTTAAGCTTAGATTATGGTTTCATTTTCAGAGCCAATTTATTTTTTTTATATGACTCATACTGCCAATATGTCCAACACATAAAAAAAACAAAACCCAAAAACATACAATGTCAGACCAGATTAGGAAGATAATCTCATAAAATAGTAACCTTTATTAGGGTTTTTGAATAAAAATATTAAAGAAAAACAACAAAAAATGAAATATCGGAAGCCAGTTTTTTTTGTTTGCTCCCTTGGTGCAAAACGCTGAACATATTTCTACTGCCAATTACCCAGAACCCTGCAGGGCCTGCTGTTCCTGCTGTAAGAATTCATATATTTTTTAGATGTCTGCTGTTGCTGTGCTGTAACCAGAGAATGCAATCAGCAAATTTAGTAAACTACAGTTAATACATGAATATAACCCCAGTTCACATATATGGAAATCAAGTAAGAATGTTGTTGCTGTTATCAACTGGAAACAGTAGCTGGTGTTAACTGAACTCACAAAGGGCTCTATTTGCATAGTTCATTTTTATGAGTTATGAAGTTTTTACTCCAAAAATAAACTTTTTCTTATTTACAAATAATGCACCGCCATGGAAATAAACAGTTTCCATGGCGATGCAGTCAAAGCTCATTTGGGTTCGCCGGCCCGCTGTTCCTTACACTCCGCTCTGAGAGTTAAAATAATGCCAGATCAGACTGCCGTTCAGGCTTCTATTCCAGCGATCTCCCCATATAACCCCCTTTTTCTCCCTCTAATAGCTGTTATTAGGGGGGTGGAAAAGCGGGATATATATGGGGAGACCGCTGGAATATATGAAAATAGGTGTTTTGTGTGTAAAAAAATATATATATATTTTTAAATTAAATTAAAAAACAATTAAAAAAAATCACAAATTAAAAAATAAACAATAGAATAGGCTTAAAAACTTACCTAACCGAAGACATGTCTGCCCAAAGGTGTAGATTCCGACATGAAGAGCCTGCTCATGCGCAGTGCTTCTCATGCCGGGGCTTCATTTTTACAAAGTCCCAGGAAAGAGCTACTGCGCATGTGCAGACCTTCCATTCATCTGAAGACAGCCCGCGATGACTGGAGAAAGCTCGAATGTCATCGCAGGACAGCAAGCGGAGGGTAAGTGTTAGTAAATACTATGAACGTAGCTCCCAGGCTCGCAGCAAGCCAATTCGAACCTGGCTGAGCTACGTTCATTTTGGTAAGTAAATAGAGCCCATAGTCACAGAGCAGCTCCATGTGGATGTCAATGAGTTTCTACAGTTTTGTACATATTAATAATTTTTTGGAACAACTTTATGCTGTTAATAGGAGATGGAGAATAATCATTAATTATCTGTTATTGACCTGGGTTGCCAACTCTCCTACAATATCCGGGAGACTCCAAAAATTTGTACAAACCAACAGCAATCTTATGCAAATCACGGGCCTTTATCCTGCCCCCTGCCTGGCAGAACTGCAATCCCTAGGGTTACTAGAGATTGGGCGGGACTTAATGACATCAAGCCCCGCCCCACACAACAGTAACACTAAAAACACTACAGATGATGAACAGGGGGTGGAGCTTCAGGGCATAAGTGGGGGTGTCTGGAGGATAGAGTACATGCACCCTCCAAATGTGCGTTTTCCATTAATACCTATGGTATGGAGTTCCGCACAGTAGGTTCTTCATACAAAGGGGGAGTTCTTCCCATCTGCCCACCAAGGTTGGCGGGGGGGAGATTAAAATTTGACAGTATGGGCAGTTTTTGCTAGTGACGCACGGATTAGCGGTCCTACAAACCGCCGATCCACACGTCAGTTTTAAGACTGCCCTAGATATAACTGCCCTAAAGACCGCCCGAGAGAGAGAGGGAAGTTACAGGGGAGTTCACTCCCTTCTTGCATGCAGACTTTAAGACCCCTGCACACATGGAAAGCGCGTCAGGGTCTGGATTTAGCCCTTATTTACTAACATTTTACAATGGTCTCATTAGAGAGTAGTTTACAAACAAAAGGACAAATATGAAGCTCCATTTCATATTGGACTGTGTACCCCTCACGAGAAATACTGGACATTAGCCATATGTGGGATCCACATACTTCTTCTATATATACTTCTATATTTACTTCAGACCTTGATCTTTTTGAGCCGTTCACTAAATCTTGGTGATACTTTCCACAATATTGATCTATCGTTGCATGTATCTATAAGGACTCTTGTGTATACTACAACTATTGGCACAAAAACTTGTTTGACGTTTTTAACTATCTATAGAACCTACAGTGTTTCTTGTATCATCAATCCAGACTTTATTAATAGATGTAAATTGTGATATACTATTTATTTCTATTTTGGTATTTATAACAGTCAACCTTGTCTCATATTATAGAACATAGCAGGTGTTATCACCCTGGACTCATAACCCTTCTAACACTTTACCCATCGTCTGTAGAGAGTTATAAATTAAACTTCAGAAATATATAGAGGACTTGTGTAAGACTAAAGGGAAGCTTCTAGATATATGTGTCCCCATGTTGTCACTCCTTGGTGTTTATTCATAAGATTGGACTGCGATTGGTGTTTTTTTTTACTGTATTTTGGATTACTTGGGATAATCCTATATATTTGGGTGATCAGCAGCAGAACTCTCAATAGTGTTGTAAAATAACCTCTATTTGTCTGTATATTGTAGAATTTAAATGTCTATACCCACCATGTGTTTCTTATACACATGGGGAATGTGCCAGTCATAGTGCAGAGGCTGAATATCCGTATGGCTGTGTTCCAAGGCGGAAATATTGATACTGTGCAAATGTACATAAATCAGCTGAATTTCTTCATTCTGAGGGCTCCATTTACCTGAAAACGGTCTTTATCTCCTGAAAATGAAGGCATCACCATTTACTAATGCAACGATCACCATGGAAACCATGGTGATCATTAGCATTCCTACCCCGATCGCCAGCCCGCTCTAATGACTGCGGGCGGGCTGATGGCTGAATTTACAAAGTGTCGGCGTGGATTTTAACAATCCGTGCCGATACGTTAAATAACGCCATCTCAAGATGGCGTTAGGGTAGGTATTACAGCGGTCCCCCCATATATCCCCCTTTTTCCTCCCTCTAATAGCTGTTATTAGGGTGAGGAAAACGGGGGTATATATCGGGAGACCGTTGTAATGCAAAACACTAATGAAAATGTACAAAAAAAAAAAAATATTAAAAATTTTTTTTAAATAGATTGATAGCTGTTATTAGGGGGAGGAAAACAGTGGTATATATCGGGAGACCACTGTAATGCAAAACACTAATGAAAATGTACAAAAAATAAAAAAATATAAAAAACATTTTTTACATAGATTATTAATACATTTTAAAATAAAAATACTTTAATATAATAATCATTTTAAAAAACGATACAAAATACACAGATTTCTTACCTGTCCCGGCGCCGCGTCTGCTTCGGATTCCCACGCATGCGCAGTGTTACTTACCTTTTGGGACAAAAGTTTCTAAGTCCCAAAAGGCAACTACTGCACATGCGCGGGAACTAATTCTTCACTCGATCTTGGCGAAAGTCCTGCAGATCATCGTGGGACCTCGCCGGACAGGTGAGATATATTAAATTTGCCGAAAACAAGTGCAAGACTCTCTGCGAGGTGCAGCGAGCCTTGCACTGAACAATAACGCTCACAATGAGCGTTATAATAAATGCACCCCTGTGTCCTGTCCCAAATGAGAAAAATTAGCAACTAGTTAAGGATTGGGGGCCTGATTCAGAGGCTGAAAATAAGAACTTAAAGTTACACCTGGGGACCATCATGCGGCAGTTGAATGGCGACCACTGGGAATTACCAGCAATCTCCATTTTGGACAGCCTGGAGTTGTGAAGAGTGATCCACTGACAGGTAAGCTCTTCCATCATAGCCCTACCCTTAACCCTCCCCTAACCCTCTGTTTCCCGCAGTCTAACCCTTACCTTTCCCTTCATGATCCCTAATCCTAACACTCCATGCCCACAGCCTAATCCTAACCTTACGCTTAAGCTCTAGCCATAGTTGCCAACTCTCCCGTAATGAGACTCCCGAAATTCGGGCAGTTTTCCCGGTATACCGGGAGAGCCGGCAAATCTCCTGCAAGGGACTTGAGGCTTGTGGTTTCCATAAAACCACAGCCTCAATTACTGCCCCCCCCTGCCTGGTAACACTAGTATACTAGTATTGCTAGGGCCAGGGAGGGACTTGATGACGCAACTTGCACCATCTAGCCCCACTCCCTATGTATAAAACCAGGGGTAACTGATAGTCAAGAGGCAGGGCTTAATGATGTGATTTGCACAAATTGTGCCATTAAGCCCCACCCCTTCCTGCATCTATGGCTTCCTTCCGGGATCTCCTGGAGGGAAGCTTTTAAATGTCGGCAACCCTGGCTCTAGCCCTCCCTCCTCCAAGCCTAACTGTAACCTAAGCCTGCCGATTCTTTCTGGCAATAATCCAAGCTGCCATTTAGGTGACTGCTGTGTAATTGTCGAAGTAGGGCCAATGGGACCGGCAACCGCATCCCCCTAAATCACACTGTTAGATCAGTGCAAAGGATCCCTGCAACCAATTTAAACGCAATCTCTAAAATCAAGCCTCGAGCTTGGCCATAAATCAGAAGAATTTGCATAGAGAATATTACATTCTGTCCTATACAGAAAATAAAATCCACTTTTTGCCATTAACATGCTACTGTATACAAAGTCTGTTATAGATATATTTCCCTGTATTCGTCTTGCCTGGGAGAAGGGCAGATAACAAAATACATGCTCAAGGGAAAGGTGACATGGAGGAGGGAGATGCTGGTGACTGTGATTAGCATGCTGACCAGGCTGCTTCATATGATAGCCAGGTCGATCAGCATGCTAAATAGCTTGATAAGTATGCTAATCGCCTAAGCCATAGAGCATCTCTCAGGCGAACAGCGTAGGGAGGAGGGAAGCACAGGTTATTCAAAGTCTGTAACAAAACAGGAACTGTCAACGTACACCTGGGAAAAGCTCTGTGATGCGGACAATTAGAATGCAAATTGACCAGATTATTATATATTCTTATAGTCAAATGAAGCCACTGCAGTATGGATCAGTGGATTTACTCAGGTAAACTGGAAGACAGATGACCTTTGTAAAGCTGACTGCACACTATATGATAATTGGAGCCATCAGACAACTATCAGCTGATTGGCTAGTTATTGTACAATGTATGGCAAGTCTAACATGCCGGAACATTGGCAACACAGGAAAAAAAAAACAATCTATTTTGATAATTAGATTGTTCAATCTGCTTGAACAATCCCAACACCACTCTGCCAATCCTATCAAGATGGGTCCAGGGAGAAGCGTCGGGTAGTAGAGTTGAACCAGATGCTGGTTTCCACAAAATTCCCCCATGGAATGCTAATCCAATCTATTTACAGATCCGCTTTGAAAGACTTGCAACAAAAGATATTTACTTCTGATTTGTCACCATTTTAAGTGGGGACAAATTAGAGATATTAAGGTAGAGTCAAGCTCTGAGAACTCTGTGCAAGCAATAGGAGTGTCTCCCAAGCACTCACATGGATACAAAGCTTGATAGGATCTTACGGTATGATCAACTATTTGTTTTCACACATTTTCTGCAGAGCCATATGGTATAACAGAGCGCATAACAAAAGAACTAAACAATAGGAGCAGCATAGTGGCTCATGTGGTTAGCACTTCTGCCTCACAGTACAGCAGTCGTGAGTTTTATTCCCATACTAAACCTTATCTGGAGTTTGTATGTTCTCCCCATGTCTGCACTAATTTCCTTGCACTCTCCAAAAACATGCTAGTAGATTAATTGGCAGCTGTGTAAAGACCCTAACACACATACAGACACAGACCCCGATCCAGAATCAAATGGTAACTGGTACTGGACAGTTTGGTGCATTTATTTCACATGCGCAAGTCAACAGAACATCTGGGTGGGAAGTAGATTATGGCATGTGGCATATTGGCCCAAAGCAGCAGGTTCTCAGCTGCTACGTCTCCAGATACGCTCTGCAAGTGCACAGTTGTATAATGTGTGAAAGGATTACAAGCTGTTATCCATTGAACGGAAGCTTCAGTTGTAGTGTCTATGCTTTAAAGCCATGGAAAAAGGAATTTACAGGAAAATGTAAAAACATTTTTTTTTTACGTACTCAAAAAATAAACAACCACACAATACACTAGCAGCGATTCCATATCTGTAAGTGTATTTCGCTGGACATCAATGAAGCTGCTGGGTACTATATTAGCTTCTGAATGAGTGTCCTCCTGACTTAGACATGGCCTGCTGAAGGAGTCACCTTTCTTATGTCTGCTTTCTAACCAGGATCGAGTGCATTTGTCCTGACACACACTTACTGTACATTGACTACATCCATTCACCAATAATCTCCCTCTGCACGCCCCTCAGAGCTCAAGCCCTAGATGCCAGAATTGCAATTTGATCTGAATGGGGCGACCCTGTGTGCACTTTAATTCTGACCATGCACAGTAGCAAATCACGCAAACAAACGTCGCACCAGCTGGAGTACACTCAGACCTGGATCGGGGTCACTGACTACAGTTACTTTTTACACTGTAAGTTCCAGTGGGACAGATACTGATGTAAATGATATGATGGCACTATATAAAAACAATATAATAATAATAATGGACCTGGGGGGGGGGTATGGTAAGGAGCCTGGGAGGACGGGGTAGGGGAAAGAACATTCATATTCTCCTTCTTAAGATAGAGAATACAAATGGGAAGTCAGGGAAGCCCTAGTGCACTCATAAGTGCCTTAGGTTCTTATAAAAAAGGGGGGCGGTGGTGGGGGAGGGATATATGCTTATCCGCACCTTCTTAAAGCGTTCTCAAGTGTGAATATGGTCCAATAATAAAAATAACAACAAAACAAAGAACAAAGTACATAACAAGAGTGCAAGAGTAAATTCCCCCAAAAAGTAATGAAAGTACAAACAAGGTCATACAAGGTAAAACATAGAAAACAAGGGTTATTGTGGGCAAGCAGAGCTGGTAGGCATTAATGAAGAGAAGCATGTTAAGGATGGCCGGTTAGTCTGATAGAGTGGAGTGGGGCAGAGAGTTCCAGAGAGAGAAGGGAGTATGAGAGCCAAGCACGTTCTATAGCGTGTGCTCAAATTTATATGACATTGCCATCTGTCATATAGCACATCCTATAGAATGCCCTTGATAATTTGTCTTAAACCATTTATACCATCTAACAATTAAAACGAGAGTTAATGGTTTTGTTAATGAAAACATAAATGAATCCGCTAATAATTAAACATTGGGGTAACACTTTACATATTTCCCTAGTGAAACATTCCTAATGGAAACAGAGTCAATTATTTCATCACAGCTTTACAATTAAATGTTCCGCGATACATCTTGAGTGTTATGAACTTGTAAATCTAAATGAATGATTTTCTATTTCTATTTAGCAGAGTGTTACACAGCTTATGCAAGAACTATAATCTAGCATCTGCCTAGGAGAGCTTTGCTTGTGTAATAACAGAACGGGTAAGGTGTGCAGTGTTCAGCCTAATTACAGGACGCACTGCTGTGTCTTATATTTCTCAGCTTGTGTTCACACAATAAAAAATATAAACAAAATAACATCCACTGTAACATGCGTGTTTCCTAGCACGGATTTCATTGAAAATTACATGGAAAAAATAACAGAAGACAAATAAAAAAAAAAAGATAAACTAATGAGGATGAACAAAGGCTCACAAACCATCCCGATCAATGTTACCATAGAGGATGTCACATAGAGGAAGAGTATCTTTTACACATTACTGTCTGGCCTTCTCTGCACTTGCACTGAAGTCATCATGTCAGTGTCCTGGCAGAAAACCACAAAGGAGTCGTCTGTAACTATAGCAGTTCTGCAGGAAAGTGTCCCCACATTACTGCTAAACAGATCACATGCTGGAGGACTGGAAGGTGAGTATAAGGGGAGGGCTTTTCTGGCCCATTACCAATCACACCATTCCCAATGCCAAGTGTTAAAAAACTGGACTGTATGTACCACCAAAAAGGTACAGTTGAAAGCTCTGCTGAAGTACAATAGGGAAAAGTTAATGGTGCCGCTTGTTGTAGGCCAGGCCCAGTGACAAAGGAGAGGGAAGTACAAGGGGACTGGCACTATCCTAGGGCTCTAGGTCTCAAAAGTTCACTGGAGATCCCAGTTCCAGGACTCATGGCTTGAGTCACAGCAAAAAATATATTTGTTTTAAACCTTTATTTATTGAATGTATCCAGAAGTCCACTGCAGTGGCGTTCAGATAGCGGATTGCTGTGCGATCTTAATTTCAGCATGAACCAGCGAAGAATACTTACACACTTCTGAATGCAGGACCACTCCCCTAACACTAACAGACTTCCAAACACAGGACCACTCCCCTAACACTAACAGACTTCCAAACTTCCCCTTGCTCACACAGACTTCCAATCAGTCCTCATTTTAAATGGGGATAGATCAGAAGTTGGTGTGTGTGCGTGGGACATGTATATACCGTACACTTTTCACCCATCCCTGCATCAGAAAATATTGGAGGAACTCTAATTATGAAATTCTGGATCTTCCTGATCCAAATCCATATCAAACCACGGTATGTGCGCTATCGCAAAAGGCCAACATTTTCCAATACTGGCAATCAGAAAACAATCACTTTTCATATGTTTAGATCTAGTCCACACAGATTGGACGGGTAAAAGGTCACAGATCATATTTGTGCAATGAAAAGTGCTAAATATAGAAACAAAACAATAACTGAGAAATATTTGACTTTACTTATTGTCAGGATATAATCAGATATTATGTGTACAAATTAAATATCTGTATGTCAGGGTCGTGACACTTATCTACTACATTTAACTAACAATTGCAATGTTTAGTTGCTTATAGGGCTTATCAGGTGCTTACTATAATAGATGCTCAGTGATTGTTATTTTTGGACACAGTCTGATAATAATGAAAATAATGCTGTAGAATTGCTGTTGTTTTTATTTTAAGGAAGGTTATCAGGAATAAAACCAGTGAGTGAATGAGATAGACTAGAAACAAGCGCATTTCCCTTTGTTTTCTTATCGGCAGGCAACTTAATTGAATTTCAGTATTAGTGCAGTAAGTGGATTATTACAAAATAATTATTGTTCTTTATGTCCTCTACAGTTTGAAACTATTTCCAATACTAATGTTTTTTACATACAGGCATTTAAATCAAAGTTAAGCTTAGGCTGAATAGAGTCAGCACACTGGAGACCCAACCCTTTACTTATATCAGACATTATACAAAACACACCTAACAAGTGTGCTGCTATTTTAGATATTTTTTTTAATGAATGGGTGTGTATGTGATTAGCATACTCACCCATTCATTTCCGTAAGCACCGCCACCGGAGAGGTGAGTAAACTCTCCAGGGACTTTAGGCTTTGGGGGAGGGTTAGGGTTAGGCTCTGGGGAAGGGAGACTTAGGGCCACAGAAGTAGGGGTTAGGCTCAGGATGCAGGGAAGGGAGACTTGGTTTTAGGCTGCAGGAAAGGGGGGTAGGGTTAGGCTGCGGGAAAGGGGTGTTTAGGGTCAGGCTGTGGGGAAGGGAGGGTTAGGGTTGGGGTAATATATGGGGAGGGTTAAGGGAAGTGTTAGGGAGAGGGTTGGGGACAGATAGTTTGCTATGCCTCTTTGAGAACAGCCCTATCTGGTAGATGATGATTGTTTGTTCTGGTTTGGGTATAGCCTGAGATTTATGTTTCATCACACAGCACAGCAATGAATGAGTGCCAATGGAATATTTTAAACAGGACGGGGCTTAAGCCGCTACCTAATACTATTAAAATATTAGACATTCCCCAGGGGTGTGGCAATGCCCTCTCTTCACTCATGAACATGCCCTTTTTGTGTTGTAGTCATCCACTCAAACACACACAGACCGTTGCGACTCCTACAACGTTTATAAGTTATATAAAAGTTGTAAACCAGTCTCCTCCACTTTTCTAAATAGTGCAAGGAGCATTTGAGAGAAGCATAAAAGGAACTAAATAAAAGGAATACACATAATTATGACACAGCGCCAGTGTGTTTAATTAATCTCTACCCTACATCCTTAACAACAAAAAACAAAGCTACACAACGGTTAAAAAACAACACAATATATATGTAGACGCAAAAAGAAAGTCTGGATGACAGATATAGTTTAAAACGACAAGGTCCACTCAACCTTGCTCTGTATTATTATTCAGATAAATAATATCCACAACTCAGACATCAATTTCCTAAATAGATTATTTAAGTGTGCACTTCATACGAGACAATTGGATAAAATCAATCAATCTTCTCCTCTGTGCATTGTTAATCAGCACTTCATAGGTGCATCATGACCTAACTGTGAATGAAGCAGGAGATTGACCTGTATGTTCCTTAGTTACAGACCAGGTGATAGAAAATGAAGCATCCTCACTGATATCAGCCAGACCTTATCTATTTTAGATAAGCTCTTGGGCATGGTCATGCTGTACCAATCTCCTGTTTTCTGAATCATTGTCAACCCTCTTCAGCTTGGTAACAATTATTTGCAAGTATTATTTGACGTTCGTATTTACAGATGGAAAACATATACACAGGAGATTAGGTATGATAATTACTTCAATATTTTTCAATTGTCCGTAGTTTTCATGTGAATGACGAGTCCTAGCTCTTCCCTTAACCACAATTAGAATTATAAGAAAAATTAAATATGTTATGGATTTAGTAAAAACTGTGGGTTGATGGGACGAATATTTGCAAAATAATTGTTGTTCCTATAAAAAAACATGGTCTCTTGACATATATTAGTATAAAACCAGGTCACCTTTTTTCTATTTTTTTTCCTCGGGAGATCTTAAAGAGGTAAAAAAAAATGGATGCCAATGTGGGGCGGGGCTTAATGAAGCGATTTATGCAAAGCATGTCTTTAAGCCCCACCCATATCCATCATCACTGCTATCCATAGTGTTTATGGGGGTGGGCGGGGCTTGTTGAAAAAAATTACATCATCAAGCCCAGCCCAATCCCTAATCACACTAGGAAATACTGTAATGACAGGCAATGGGGCAAGACTTGCAGGAGATTTAAATGCTCTGCCGGAATACCAGGAGAACTGCCTGAATTTCAGGAGTCGGAATCCCTGGTATAAAGATCTACAACCTATTGTGGCTCTTCAACCTAGGTTCTGGTCACCAGCAATTTTGTGTGTATTTTGTTTTTTTAAATATTACTAAATAGCTGTGGGGCCAAATCTAGTCCCCAGGCTAAAATATGACCAGCTGTGGGGCCAAATCTAGTCCCCAGGCTAAAATATGACCATCAGAAAGCTCCTGAAGGACACAAAAACCAATTTGATTCATTTTAAACCATCGGTCGGAGTGGAAATTTAGAAGTTGCGGTATGGACATTTAGAAGTGGCTGTATGGAAACATAGAAATAATAAAAGTGAATGAAGGTTTAAAGCTATTTAATTAATCAGTTGGAGAAGTGACTGTAACATAGAAACATAGAAACTGACAGCAGATAAGAGCCACATGGCCCATCCAGTCTGCCCAGTTGTTTATTTAAAACTATACTGACCCTAGACCCTAATTACCCTTTAGGATATCCTTATATTTATCCCAAGCATGTTTAAATTGTTCTACTGTGTTAACCTCAACCATCTCAGATGGGAGGCTATTCCACTTATCTATCACCCTTTTAATGAAGTAATTTTTCCTCACATTTCCACTGAATCTACCACCCTCCAGTTTATATTCATGCCACACAGTATTTGACAACATCTATAAAGGGGCATCACTACTTCTCTCTTTCTGCTACTAATTCCTCTCCCTATGCAACCAAGCATCTGTCTTGCCTTTCTCATTGCTTTGTTACATTTCTTAGCTACCTTTAAGTCACATGAAATAATGACTCCTAGATCCCTTTGCTCTTCAGTTGTTTCTAATGTACTGCCATTAATGCTATTTTGAGCTTAGTTGCTCTTCTTGGCACAGTCTCTAATGTATTTATGTCTTTCTGGAGATATGGCTCCAGAACTGAACACAGTATTCTAGGTGAGGACGTACCAATGATTTATAAAGGGGCATCACTACTTTTCTCTCCCTGCTACTAATTCCTCTCCCTATGCAACCAAGCATCTGATTGCCTTTCTCATTGCTTTGTTACATTGCTTGGCTACCTTTAAGTCACATGAAATAATGACTCCTAGATCCCTTTCCTCCTCAGTAGTTTATAATGGAGTACCATTAATGATATACTGAGCTTTTGAATTTTTGTGCCCCAAGTGCGTGATTTTGCAATTTTTAAACTGCAGTTGCCACACTCTTGACCATTCCTCCAGTCCACTTAGATCATCCCTCATTTTCTGTACCCCTCATGCGTATCTACCCTGTTATATATCTTGTGTCATCTGCAAAAAGGCATATTTTCCCCTCGATACCACAGGCAATATCAACTATAAAGATATTAAATAGCACTGGTCCAAGTACAGAACCCTGGGGTACTCTACTGGTTACATTACCATCCCCAGAAGGGATTTCATTTACTATAACCCTCTGTTGTCTATCCTTTAACTAAAATCGTACCGATGCAACTGTCTTTAAGTCCAATTCCAAAGTTTCCAGCTTATTTAACAGTCTGCGATGTGGCACAGTGTCAAAAGCCTTGCTAAAATCTAGATAAGCTATGTCTGCAGCTCCCTCTTTATCTAATACTTTACTGACCCACTCTACATATTCAATAAGATTTGTTTGACATGATCTTCCCCCAGTGAATCCATGCTTCTTGGGATCCTGTAAGTTACTGGATTTAAAATACTGTACAATTTGTTCCTTTAGCAGTGTTTCCATTCAATTTCCCTGCTACTGATGTGAGACTCACTGGTCGGTAGTTTGATGCTTCTTCCCTACTTCCACTTTTATGCAGAGGGACGACATTTGTTATTTTCCAGCCCTCTGGAATCTTCCCAGTTATTAGTGACTGATTTAATAATTCAGTTAATGGTGTTGCCAGCACCCCTCTAAGCTCTTTTAGTATCCTCGGATATATCCCATCTGGTCCCATTGATTTGTCCACTTTCAGTTTTGAAAGTTCTTTTAACACCTGCTCCTCAGTGAAAGTAGTAGTATTTACCCTCATTGTATTAATAGCCTTCCCATTTAAAAGTGGACCCTTCCCCTCTCTTTCTTTTGTGAATATTGAACAAAAATAATTGATAAGATGATCTGCCATAGCCCTTTCACCCTCAACAAGAATCCCACACTCTGTTTTGAGCCTTACCATACCCTCTTTATTTTTTAGCCTTTCATTTATATACCTAAAAAAGCTTTTGTCTCCTTTTTGTATCAAGTGGACCAGTTTTTCCTCAGTTCCTTTTTAGCCTCCTTCTGTTTTGCAAAATACTTCTTCTTGTCATCATTATTTTGAGTTTTCTATCATTCCGAAAGGCCATTTTTTTTGCTTTCACTATTGTTGCTACCTCTTTTGTAAACCCCATTGGCTTTCATTTTCTAGGGTTTTTCCTAACCTTCCTTATACAAAGGTCTGTTGCTGTTAATAATGCATTTTTTAAATTCCCCCACTGCTCCTGTACTCCTGTTATGTGCCTCCACTCCGCCAAAGAATCACTTACACATTTCCCCAATTCTACAAAATTTGCCTTCCTATAGTCTAGCACCCTCGTTTTCGTGAGGCACGCTTCTCTCTCAGTCATTATACTAAACCATACTGCTTGATGATCACTAGATCCTAGGTTCTCACCTACACTTACTTCTGAGATTCTGTCACCATTTGTAAGTACCAAATCTAAGATACCTCTTTGCGAGTGGGCTCAATCACCAGTTGCTTAAGGGACACTCTCTGTAATGAATTTAAAATGTCCCTACTTCAAGTGGAGGTTGCTGAAGACTCACCCCAGTTTACATCCGATAGATTAAAATCTCCCATGATTATTACCTCCCCTTTTAATGCCATTTTAGCAATGTCTTGCAATAGGACATTGTCCATTTCCTTCTCTTGCCATGGTGGCCCATATATCACTCCAGTTCCAAGAATTACCCCCTTGGTTTCTATGGTTACCCAAAGCTCCTCAGTTTTCTCCTCCTATTAAAGTTGAATTTAACCCTTCCTTCCTTCCTGTATACCACCCCACTTTGACCTTTGACTGAAACAATATGAGATATCAACAATGATGATGATGATGAAATTGACAGTGACATATACATTTGCATTTTCATCTACATTTTCAATGTGTTTGAGAGAAAGAAGAACACTATGTTGACAAATGCGCATAATATATATATGTGAAATTAGTATTTTTCTCAGCTACCATGTGCCAGTTCATAGTCATCATATTACCCTTACATTAATATGTTTTCCATTTGTGTTGACGCAATTAATTTTCTAATAGATTTTTTACATTGCTTAACACTTTGGTAGTCTATATAATTGAAACCATTATAATTATTTCCAGGACCACTTAGGAAATGTAACCCTGAGTCTTGTAAACTGTTCATGTTTTCTCTGTGATTTAACAACAATAAACAATGAACCTGATGGTGATCGCAATACTATATAATGTGTTACAAGCCACTAGTAGCTGGAAGGTCAGTGATAATGACAACAGAGATATCAGAAGAAAAACACACTATTAATGTCATAGGATGAGTAAAATAATTGCATTTAAGGCATGAAGTCAACACTGGCAATCGTTGTTGGATTTAGAGGGTCTATTTATCAAAGAAAGAAAAACAAGTATTCTGAGCAAAGCAGATCTTTAGTTTCAGAGACAGAACTTTTACAATCTATCAACATGTTACTTTTGCTCTGATTTTTTTATAAGCCTCTCCTAGGGAGAAGGATGTTGAAACTTAATTTAACAAAGATGATGGCAGTACAAGGACAATCACAGTCCTCTCACAGAACCTGTATCAAGATTTGTCTTAAACCTGAATGACACTATGTACCGGATCAATAGTTTGAAAATAAGAGAAAAACAGATGGAAAGTACAGCTGGGCTCAGATAAAGCTTTCTCAGTCATGATGCTCATTTCACGACATGGTGGGGAACTAGATTGCAGCCCATTAGTAAATCCATTAGCAGCTGCTGGCTTCCTGCAGAGATCAGACATTGGAGTTGACATTACCCATTCAATTCAAAGGATAAGCCATACACTCTTTTTGTAAAA